>JAVQJG010288238.1:0-14315 GCA_036024015.1 Craterocephalus amniculus | reverse complement strand
TGCTGCAGGGCTTTTTTTGTTATTGTTTTATATATATATATATATATATATATATATGACATATATCCATGACAACATCATTCAATGGAAGTGTCGGGATGCTGGGCTGGTCTGTCTTCAGTCCAAACAGTGTCCAAACTGAAAACATTTAAAGCATTATGAAACAAAAAAAGATGACCCAGAGAGGAGACATGCTGGCGCCACCAAATTCAAGATGTGCTAATGTTTTTCCCGGGATCATAAAAAGGTTTCCGTGTCAACAACTCTGCTTTTTATCTTTTCATGGGAAACAAAATTAGATGTTTGAGATTTGCTAATCATTTAATTCTGTAGTCACCTGTTGTAGATCAAGCTTTCCCTGAATCTCCTGGAAGTCGCAGGAGTCGTAGGCGATAGGTTTGGACAGCTCGGTTTCGATGTGGGCGAGCCAGGAGCGCAGGCTGCTCATGTTTTTATCCAGCTGCTGAACGGCCACCAGAGTTTCTCTCAGCTTCTTCACTCTGTTAAACATATTTGGTCAATATCATTAATAAGAAAAGACAACAGCGGGGGATTGGAAGCGGTAACACGACCTTCTAACGTGTGAGAGTGTGTTTCCCTACCTCGCTCCAATGAGATCCAGGAGATGCTGCCAACGATCGCTGACTTTGTTGAGTTTTTGCTCAATTTCAGTGGCTTTGCTTTGGTGACTGGCCCTGGCCAGGCGCTCTCCCAGGTGATGCAACTGCTGCTTGTTCTCCTCTGCTACTGTGATCTCCTCCTGGTAGTCCTGGTAGACAATTCAAAACAATAAAGCAATTTAAAAAACAAAGATATACAAAAGCAAAGAAAGCTAAACATGTGAAATCTAAAAGAAAAATGCAACTAAATAAAAAAAACTATGAAATACATGAGCAACCAGACACTGGCAGCAATAAAATAATGTCAGTTGGATGTGAGATGTCTGAATGCAGCGGGTGTAAATGTTGCATTACCTTGCGGAGCTTCTCGATCATCTCCTCTATGCTAATATCCCCATTTTGAGACACCTTGCTCTCCATGTTGGTGAGCCACTCGCAGAGCTCCTTGTGCTTCTCGCTGAACACTGTCCACTCATTCAGCTTCTCGCTCACCTGCTGCCTACGCAGGGACAGCTGCACAAAAGCATCAAAATGTGATCAATTAAATTCATCGCAACGACTGACAAATGCTACAGATTTTTAAACAAGTGCAAAAAGATGCTAAAAAGTCTGAAAAGGAAGCGGTGCTGCACAGATCACTGGGGCATGACTTTCATTTGCGTCGTATAGAGCGTGTGTGTGCTGCTGTGTTTCCTGTGTGTGCATTTCATTTACTCAACACAGGATGCAACCATGAAAAATCGACTTGAGGTTTCTGCACTGATGTTCTATCTGACTGTGAATAAGGAAACTGAGGGCAAAAGTAAGACATGCAAATCATATAGTTCTGTCAAAAAATTTGGGGTGAAATGGTAAAAATATCAAGTTAAATTTTCGTGTTTTACCTCCTCAAAGAAAAAGAGAAAACAACTGAAAACTGAGTACAACAATATTAAACTTAGGTCTCATATTCCACTGTGAAGTTATCTCGTAAGCATCTGTGTTTCATATTGGCTGACTTACACCGCTCAGACACACAGCAAATGTAAGTAAAGATTTAATTTCTTTCTGTCTTACAATGTTTGACACCAGCAACACCATCTGGTTTGTCAAGGGACTGCAGATAACACAACACCATAAACAAGAACAATCCTCACATAAACTGAAATAATTGTACCTCATATAGAAAACTTGATCCAATTTATTTAACACTTTAAAGCCCAACCCAGGAAAAACTGGTGAAAAAACTCTAATTTTCAAAATCTGAAGTTCCTATATCTACCATTCATTACCATGTGACAAGTCAAAATTAATGTACAGTAATGCAGTCTTTTGATCCTGGCATCCATTAGGGGGTAGAAGACAAGTTTCATATTGTATTCTGCAGTTTCGAGGAGTTTTTACCACAAAGTGATGCAAAATGTCTTAGAAACGTATGTATCAAATATGATACATTTGGCTTAATAGGGTTAAACAATCAGAAATAAAGAGGTAGTGTGTGAAGAACTGCACCTGGTGGCAGATCTCATCCCACTGTCTGTGGAGAAGTTCAATCCGTTCTTGAAGAACAGAAAGGTCCTCAGAGCTGATGTAGCAAGACAGTGACTCCCTCAGTACAGTCAGATGGGCCAGATCTCCACTCCAGCCTTCAAATGTGTTCTCCAGATCCTGTTATTTAAAAAAACCACAACACTAATAAATCTAACCATCCTTTTCACTACAGCCTCATGAACTGAACAAATCAACTCAGCAGATGACTTCATGTTAAGAAACTCGGCACTGACTCCAAACCCTCTAGGTCAAAGCCCCAAAGCGAGGATGATTTTGAATTTTGTTGATACCTTGCAGCGCGTCTGCTCTGCTTGCAGGTCCTCATGGTGATCAGGGAGAGGCTGAGAGAGCTGCCGTTTGAAGGCTCGAAGTTTTTCCAGAGATCCGCCGATCCCTTTCTCACACCTCTCCCAGTCCTACATCAAACACAGTTTACATAAAGACATGAGACAAACAAAAACTGCAACGCTCTTTAACTAACAGTAAACAGCCTTTTTCTTTTACTAAGCAAATAGAGAATCCTATTGTGGTTTCTTGAGGTTGGCATTCGGTTTCTTTTACCTTCAGCAATGTGGCGAGCTCTTTCTTCTGTTCTTCCAGACTGACGCTGGCGTGTTTCCATATTTCCTGGATATCAGTCAGCTCAGCTTGTAGGGCCGCTTCCGCCCGGCTGTCTGCCGATAGGAGCAGCTGTCTGCCAGCCTCAACCGTCAAGATGTAGCTGCCCTGCTGACGCTGGAGGACCTTTTCTTTCAGCTTTACCAGAAAGAGGAACAAATTAATCCACACAGAACTTTCTCCACCGTTGAATTTCAATAATTCTTGCAGATACATATTTTACGTTATATCATAAATCAGAATATACAGCTCAGACTGCAATATCATACTACTACTTTTTCAACTCATCTGTATCATTTCGTACCTGCACAGCATCCAGCATGCAGCGAGCTTGCTGTAGAGGAACTGTATTCCCTGACTGAAGTGCCTCTGCAGGATGGGAGACCTCCAAAAGCCATTTGCGCAATTTTTCCACCATTTCTCTGTAGCGCTGCCACTGGCGGATCAGACCATCAATGATCCCTCGCCTCTGCTGCGCACGGCGCACTACACCCTGCCACTGGTTACTCAGGAGAGTCAGCTTCATGTTGAATTCATCCCTGGAGAAGAAATGGAACCAAATCTGAGTCAAAGTGGAGTAACAAAGAAGGATGGATTTATGGGATGGAGAACAGATTTTTACCTGTCATCTACCTGACCCTGCTCTAACATCCTCTGTCCGTCGCTGATGATAGAGTGGAGGATTTGCTGGCGGCTGAACATCTCAGCTTGGAACAGCTGTGAGACAGAACTGAGCATTAATAAACACTGTCAGAAGCGGCTGATTCAGTTTGTTACAATAGGCATTAACCTCATGGGCTTTCTGCTGCTCAATCAAACTCTGGTAGTTGCCTGAAATTTCTACGGCCAGATTATCTTCTGTTTGGACCAAGAACTCCATCCACGTTTCACATTTTTCCAGGAAGGTCTGCTGCTGCAGCAGGAACGACTGAAGTTTGCTGTAAGTGAAAAACTTAGTGGTTAAATGTGCAAAGGTAACCCTGGAAATAAGTCTGAGAGAGATGTAGAGCGCTCAGTGCATGATTGTGTTCATCCTTTCTGGTTTTACCTGAATCGCTCTGTCGTCTGTGCTGACGCTGTGGACCAGCTCCTGTTGAGATTCTGCATGCGCTTGATCTCTGAATCATTGAGAGGCAGCCGGTAACCAAGCTCATTCAGACGCTCTAATTCAGGTGCCATACTGCTGAATTTCAGAATGAGCTTCTATAAAATGGGCACAACATAACAATAATGTTCCTCAGTTTTTGGTTTAAGCTGGTTACACTCACAACAGCGATGAAGGGGATATAAGCAAACCTTGAGCTCCTGCATTCGGTCCTGGATGATGGTCAGGTCGGTGCATCCGTTGGGATCTTGCACCCTTAGAGCCTCCTCAGCTTCAACTGTCCAGCAGCCCAGTGATCCCAGCTGCTCATTAAAGGTTTCATAGTCTTGAACTCCAGTCTGGTAAAGAAGAGACAGAGATTTTAACCCAGAAGTGTAGAGCTTATGATTCAGAATTACTGACTAAGCAAAAAGTCTTTTTTTTTTACCTGCAAGGTGGTGAGCTGTCTGTTGAGAGCCTGTTCCACGGCAGTTAGCCGCTGGGTGAGAGAGAGATGGTCTGACTGGATAGCAGATGCTGCTGATGTGTCCACCTGCTGCTTCAGCTGCTCTCCAAGTTCCTGAAGAATCTGAAGAGAGGCCTGCACAGGAGCCTGGGACCGCAGCAGTTCCTACAACAAAGCATCATTGATTATGTACGATTCGATCATTTCATACACTGTAGGAAAAAAAAGTGCCATTACTCACAGAGCACTCTTGGATCCATTTGGATACTTCTTCATCAGCAACATCTTTGCTGCATGTGTTTTTTAGGAGCTGGTCTGCTTTCTCCTCCTGCAGCTGGATGTTGCTGCAGCTCTGCTCGTGAAGCTCTTTGTAGCGCTGCCACAGCTGAAGCAGGGCTTTGCTGCTTCTAAGTCGCTCTGCAATCTCCTCCAGTAAGCTAGTCCATCTGAGTGCAAATATGGATCAATGTTAATTCTTTTAAGACTTTAATAGTTTTAACAGAGGTAAAAAAAGCACTGAAACATTTGTAATTAAGTAAAAGTAAAAGAACCCATCAAAAAATCCATTTGAGTAACAGTATTTGATTTAAAATGTTAAAGTTGAGTAAAAGTTACTTAGTTACTTTCATCATAGATATCATGAAGGCATATTTAGCTTAATGAAGCACATGGTGTTACACTGAACATCACTGAAGTAAATACCCCCCACCTCCATTTAATTTTGACTCCGTAATAGGGGAGATTTCCGGTGTAGTGAGTAATAATGCTTGCGTCAAAATGTACTTGAGTAAAGTAAAATTACTTCTTACTTATAAAAACTACCTAGAAAATGAAAAAGTACTCACAAAAAGTAGTAAGTTACAGTAACTTAAGTAATTGTGATTCATTACTTTCCACCTTTGAGTTTTTCTTTGTGTAGCTTATATATTTAACAAATCTCATTTCCACAACAATTTGTTCTGTTTTGTAAAACGCAACTAAAAAAGCAACAATCAATTCAATTAATAATTCACTTAATCGTATAGAGAAACCTGAAGAAAACTAAACTTTGATGTACTGTGAGGAACACACACACAAAAAATATAGGGAAAGAAGAAAAGTAAGACAGAAAAGTTTGTTTTTATATTGGATAACATGGAATAAGTAAATATTTTTTAGATATATATTAAAAAAATAAAAAACAAAAGATTAAAAAAATTCACCTTGCATTGACATCCTTGAGGGTATTGTTGAGAGAATCTGACACCGAGGGGTGACACTCCCTCAGAAGCTGGTGGATTACAGCACCAAACTTTCTCAGACTGCTCTCCTGCTTTTCCAGTTCCTCCTGTAAATCCTTCAGAGCGAATACACAAAAGGCAGAGCTCATTCACTAACAGGCAGGACCAAATTCAGAAAAAGTCCTCTCATGCAAAAAGGCAAAAGAATCATGATGAGCACATTTTCTTGACTTAGCTCATAGATAATAAATGTTTCGATATACCTGCAGACTTTGCACTTGCAGCTGAACAGCCTCCAGGGAGCCGGTGAGGAGGCGGAAACGTGACACAGAGTATCTTCCCTCCATCAGGTAGCCATTGATCTCTTCAGAAGATCGTTTGTATAGACTCCACTGATCCAGCACTGATGTGAGGCTTATCTTTAGCTGTCCAATCTGTTAAAGATGAAATAAAAGGCATGAGTTGATGCTGAGTGAACTGAAGTTCAGCCAAGGACAGAACAAGTTAGGACAGAGACGAATAAATTAGTCTGACCCAACAACCAAACAGAAGATCTGCTGGTAAATGAGGACAGGATGATTACCAAGTGGTCCAGGTTAGCCCAGGTATGATTGACACCCTGGAGTGTCTCCATGACGATAGCACAGGCCTCATCAGTCTTGTTCTGAACAAGGGCACAGCCCTGCTCCTCTACTCTCTCTAATTCCTTCTCTTTTTCTTTTATTAACTCCTCCATTTCCTAAAGGAAAGACAGTTTTAAAAAACGGGATTTTTTTTTTACTTCATAAACACAGAAATGAAGGTGAGATCAAGGCAGAGGAGTACCGTTTAAAGAGAACAATAATAAATCAGACCTACCTGGCAGTCTTTGAGAGCATTCTGCACAGATGTTAAATCCTCTATCCGGTGTTTCCTCTTTAACCTTTCTTCTTGCGCTGTCATCCAGGACTTCAGGGTCTGCACACTGCTCTCATACTCCAACCACATCTCCAACAGACACTCAAGGAACTGCATCTATTCATGTTCACGCAAAGTAAACTTAGGATTCTGCGCTGCATTGTCAGTGAAGATCACGTACCATGATTAGTTCCACTGTATGATTGTCAGTTAGTGTCGTCTCACCCGCTCATTAATGCGGCCTTGCAGGATCTGCCAGCGCCGGTTCATGGCGCCGAGGCGCTCGGCAAAGTCTGTCTTATCACTGCGTTTACTCTCCACATCCTGGCCACTGATCTGAAGAACTGACTGGTTCACAAAGTCGACTGTCAGCTGCTTACAGCTCAAATCCACCCTGAATCCCTAAAGTGAGGAAACAGTAAATCTGGATTATCTTTAAAAATCAATTTATATCACCATCATTTAAATGACGACAGTAAACTTTTGAAAAACAAAGTCTAAGTAAAATACAGCGAATCTGAAAGTAAAAAAACAAACAACTTTCACTACCTTGTACTTCTGCAGGTAGTCTTGAATGACATTTGAGCCCACAGCACTCTTGAGGTTTTCTTCATCCTCCTCAATCACATTCTCCATCAGAGATATCCAGTTAAAAAGCTCAGAAATGGCATGGCGGGAGGCCAACTTTTCCATTTGGATCTGAAATGCCAAGGTGAAAAAACCGCCATGTGGATAAATTAACAGGAACATTCACTTAAAACTTGTGCATACCAGTAGAGCAGCAGAAAGAGGTAATCCTATTTGCCCTGAATAAGCTAAGCCTGTTCAGTGTGGCTGCATGCGACAATACCTGATGCAGCTTCTCCTGGACCACTGGGATTCGTGTGAGCAGCTCAGCCCACTGAGTGTCAATGCGAGCCAGGTTGGAGCGCAGTGCCACAGTGTCTACCTTCTTCAGTCGCAGCAGCTGATTGCCTTCAGATACAACAGAGTTCTTCAGGCTCGACTTTCCCTCCACTTCTTTTGAAAACTCCTGAGAAACGAAGTAATTGGAACTTATCAACAAAAACAGGAGTAATGATACTTTGACACAGCGTTATTGATATTTATAATTATTTAAAATTTAATTTAAAGTTGATTCTGCTCTCTTTCAAAAAGAATAAATAAATATGAATTGTGCATGTAAGTATATTAATATAAACTGTGTAAAATGAAAAGATGTTACTCTGTGTTGTTACTTTTGTTTGGCCTTCATGCTGGGTTATTTTGTGACAATAGTTACATACTGCGAGCATGTCTCAGAAACGTCAGTATGTGATAAGATAAGATGTGGCCTGATGTCTATCTAAGATTACTTTCTGTGCAATCACCTGACTATGACAGAAACACCAGGAGTTCTGTGTTTAGAAGTGTAAAAACATCTAGTGGGACTGTTTTCAGGAAAAGTTTTTTTTTAAAACACCAAAATAAAAAAATAAATGCCTCACAAGGAAAGCAGAGAGATGGTCTCTGACAGTTTCCAGCTCCTGTGGGACTAAGACCGCCTGCGTGTTCCAAAACTCCAGACGCTCCAGAGCCGACTGCAGCCACTCGCTCATTTCCGCACACTCCCTTTGATACCTGCAGGAAAACACAATTTAAATGCCACGTCATGATGAATGTAACAAGTTTTTTTAATGTGTTGGCCACATCTAGTTTGCATTTCTCACTTGGTCCAGTGTTTTAAAATGGTCTCGAGGTGTTGTAGTTCCTTGTTGACCCTGGCCGTGTTGTTAAGCCAGTGTTCTCCTAGTAGTGCCAGCTGATTCTCCAGAGCAGGACAGCAAACTGACAGCAAGAGATGCTTGCCTTCATCCAGCACCTGGTGGAGCTTGTGCTGGTGCTCTGTCAGTCTTCCCTTTAAACCCTGGACAGAGAATGAAGGACACAAGAAGACATTAAAGTGGGGTTTTATTGCTAGAGGATATTTTTTACAGTGGTTTTAAAGCCTTTTTCAATTCACTGAGAAATGTTACTGAATCTTAATTAAGAAAAGACTTGTTTAGAATCTAGTAAGATATACAGCACCTTTCTGATCATCAAATGCCACAAGAAAAAGTGGCTAAAGATGAAATCACTTCACACCTGATACAGAGAGATTCTTTCCATCAGCCTATCTTCAGTTTCTTCCACCAGGTTGACCGAGGGGATACTTTCTTCAACTGCTTCCAGCTGCCGGTTCAGACTCTGGTAGTCCTGCATCAAACGGCACCAAGTCTGGAAAGTAAGCATAAAAAAAAACCAACATATAAACCTCTGTTAATTAAGCATCCATGTTTTTTAAAAAAATACACTGTCATATAATTTTGCTTTAATGAAAATAAACTAATTCTCCCTGAAGAAAGGTTTAATCGTGCAGCTTAAGATGGCTCTAAATTGCTCTCAATTTAACACTTAACAACAGCACTTACTGTACAAAATAGCACATAGAGTTGACTATAATGCTCCCTGAGCTCAAGCTAATTTTCAGAGAAATTTGTTTTTAGAAATGTCTGATTATCTAAAATACAAACATGTAACAATAGCACACCTGGAAGGATTTTCCACTTAAATCATCTGTCTTTAAAATTATGCATTTGTATAATGCTATCAGATCAGCTTCACTCTAAGCAAAATCTATGTGCCACCACTCTTACCTCTAGGATACACTCCAGCTCTACTCCTTTACTGTGTGCCTCTTTCAGGACTCTCTGAGCTTCAACAAGCATCTCTTCCAGCGCTTGGCTCTCTTTCAGAAGCATAAGGCTGCTGATCTTCCTGAAGTACGTTTCTGTTAGAATCATGTGGGACTCCAGACCCTGAAAAAATTCCTACAAAAGACAAAAAAACAAAAACAATGACTAAATCTGCTTTTTCTTTTATTAGTCTGGTCCTGTATTACTGGCATAATGATCAGTGTCTCATGCTATAGATTAGAAATATTCATTAAGTCCACCAGGTAAAGGTTGATCATACTTTATGTTTGTCAAGGTGATTTTGAACTTCCTCTGCACAACTCGCAATGATTCTCTGATCAGCAGCCATCTTGTCTTTAGCCGTGTCGACCAGGTCCGTCAGGTCTTGGAGTGCACGCTCATACTGCTCCTTCAGAGCCATGTTCTGGTTCAGCACACTGCGCCTAGAGCCCACCGTCATCACCAGCTCCTCATAGGAATCCTGAAAGACAAAGAGGTCAAAAAACATTCAGGGTGATCAATCATTACACATTTAGAGGCAGAATCTATAATCATCAACTTTTATTAAAAATACTGAACATGTGTGACAGTCATCTGTGGCATGTGTTACCTGGAGCTTCAGCAGTTTGTTGGAAGAGATCTGATCTGCCTGCAGTGTTGCTCCTTTGGCTTTTAGCTCTGCGATTCTCTGTTCAAAGTCTTTCAGGCTCTCCTCTGCAGTGGCAATGACCTGAGGGAGGAAAAAAAAAAGTGCATGACATTCCCACACATATTTTAGAAGCTGAGCCTTCATTAAAAGCAACATGCATGTTCAGAATGATGCTTGAATTACCTCCAGCTGCTTCGAGGCTGATCTATCCATCGCTCCTGCTAGAGCTTGTAGGATTTGGCATTTTGTCTCAATCAAAGCAGTTTGGAGAAGCTGCAGTTCAGTCTGTGCCAGAAAGAAAGTATTTCATGATCTAATAGTTTACATGCAAAATGCAGACTATCTACATCTCATAGAGATAAACATCTATGGTAGCTCCAAAAAAATGCTACTTAAATTATCAAGATTTTGAAAAAAGGAAATTAAATCCCTTAGTATGAGCAAAACGAACACTGATCAGACCTGATAGGCTGTGAGTTCATGTGCTCTGTTTCTCATGTGGTCACAGCGTTGCCCCAGAGCACCACCCAAAGTCCCCAGTCTCTCTTTCAGGCAGTCCAGGTTGTCATCTAACAGTACTCGGTCTTCCTGCTTCAGCCCTGGGGACCCAGCCAGCAGAGCCTGGCTGAGATTCACTTCCTCTGTCATGTGCCTCACGTCCTTCTCCAGGATCTGAAGAGAAGATCAGATTCAGTTAAAAAAATTTTCCTAAAAGCTAAAATTGCAAGTAACTTCTGTAGTGTGGTAAAAAATAAAAATTTTCAATGATTTTGACAAAGAGTTAAAAGGTGAAACGATATAAAACAAAGTAATCCAACTATACCTCCTGATTTTGTAGTTGAGTCTCTCCATTTTCAGCCAGGAGGACTGGGCCAGAGAAAACATTACTCTCCACACCGTCTAACCAGGATGAGGTGGATGACACAGCTGTGTAGAGCTGTTGTTCCATATGAGCCACCTGTGTCTCACGTCCACCGCCAGGCTATTTACACAAATCAACATTGTCACAACACACATTTTTTCCAACAGTGAACATCATTATGCATAAAATAATAAAAGAAGTGGCGAAACCTGAGCAGTCATGTCTTCGACAGTCTGTCTAAAGCTACCATACAGATTCTTCAGGGAGGACTTATCAGCCTGGGCTTCCCCTTTAAACAGCGATCCAGCCGTGGTCACACGAGACGCTCTGGAAAAAACCTGAAAAAGAAAATAAAAAATGAAAATGAATAGATAAATCATGGCATTTACTGTGACTACCAGATAATACTGAAAGCTCATTGTACCAGCTGCTTGTGGTCCTGCTCCAGTGTTTTCTGCAGTAGTTGCAATTTAGTTTTGAGCTCCAGTCTGAGACTCTCCCATCTCTGCCTCATCTGTTCTTGTCTGGCTTCAGCCAAAGCTGCGGATGAAAACGGCTCTGTTCCACTGAAAAGACGTAAAAACATGAGTGAATATATTTTTAGTTTATTATATCCCGAACTGATTTGATTTCTGTTCTATAAACATTGTGTAAACGTTTATGTAAAATACCTGGCACTACTGGGGGAAGCTTGCTGGATAAGGATCTCCTCTCCTCTGCTAGCAACTGACTGGAGCAGATTTTTCTGCTCTGCAAGCTGCTCTTCCAATTCCTTCACACAAAAAACCCACATCACACATATCAGATATCACTGACAATAGCATATCTGAGTTATTGTAAGATTCAATTAAGGTCAAACTGTCATATGGGAAAAAATACAGAGACCAGTTTCTGTAGAGCTGTTCAGAAATCATCAAACATGGTTAAAAATAAATACCCTCTGTCTCTGAAGGCTGTCTTCATGCTGCTGGCTTCGTGTGGTCCGGGCCTGGGCCAGCCAGTCCTGCACACTGGGACTCTGAGAGACACTGGAGTCTGACTCACTGTCCTCTGGTTCTTGCAAAGTGCCCTTCAGAAGAAAACATTTTCTATCGTTAAATATACTCAAGATATATTTTCAAGAGGGAATTCTGTAAGTGAGCAAAAAAAAAGGGACACCACATCACGGCTGCAGCGTCTGGTCAAGCATCAAATATTCTCTAGTTGTATCTTTTATCTGCTACTATATTTGGTCATGAACGCATTATATAACAGATTTATCAGGCTTTCATGAAAAGGATGATGCAAAATACAACAAATCTTCTTGAATGCGCCTGTGGGGCAAAACATTATGTGTTTTCTTTTTTGGAAAAGCTTTTTAATGTAATTAAGAGTGTGCTCTTGCTTATACACAGCAGAGTCCTGGTGTGGGGATAAAAGAGAAATATAAAACTGTGACAGTGTCAAACAGTTTGCATGTAAACACATAAATGTGGAAACTTTCTCACCTGGATGTTAATCTGTTTGTCTTGTAGCATCCTCTGCAGCTCTAGCAAACCACCTTTTAACGTGCGTAGCCTCTTGGCCAAATGCTCCGCTTCCTGTCTGGTGTCGGTCCGGCCTTCCAGCAGCAGGTTCTCGCTGTGCAGCGACAGCTCGGAGAGAGCCATCACCTTCTCTTCGATCTCCAGCAGCATGTTCTGCAGTAGCAGGAGGAGAGAGGCCAGTTCAAACATGGCGTCACAACCGGCACAAGCTTCCCCTTCTACACAACAGACCCTCCAGGGCTGGCTGAACCCCCGACTCTAGCAGCTTTCCCTGACCACAGGACAGAGAGAGCTCTCATCCTTGGCCCACCTTTCCACCCTCGCCTCCTGTGCAACATATTACCACTAATCCTTCACGCTCCAAGCTCTGCAGAGCACATCCTCACGGTCAAAGTCAACAACAATACTGCAGTATTTAGCGCCACGGTGTCCAGACCACTTATCAATGCCCATCCATAAATATTGCTCCAATGTTTGAGAAGACATATGTTATCTTGTAGGATAGCCACTCCTCTGCAACAGATAGCAGCAGGTGGAAAGGAGCTGTCCCTCCCTCCTGCTTTTCCCTCCTCTACTCTAGGATTCCCCTACTTGGATATTCTAGCAGCTTTACCACCAGAACCAATCCTGGTAGGAGGCTTTATTAATCATCTGAAACGTGCAAACCCTGAGGGCTCCGCCCTGTGCTTTACACGCCCCTGTCCCACAGAAACCTCTGCATAATCTGCTTAAGACTAGTGCTACAGTCGCTTAGCGGCCCAGCCCTCTGAATGCCTTATAACTCCACTAATGCTCTTGTTTACTTTCTGAAAAGCCCCCGCGATGATCCATATGTAATATGGGAAAGAAAATATTGAAAGATAAGACGTATGTTGATAATCCTCTTTTGATTTGCATTAGTGTTTTGATCAGAGACAGTGATGATCCAGGTCAAAGGCTCTCCAGAGGTCTCCCTGTCACTCTTGACAATCTTCTGCAACAGTCTGCTCTAACCAAGGCACCCATATCTTTATTTTCATAAATCCACATATCCAAAACAGACAATAAAAAACTGTATTTAGACACATTACTCTGAGTGGACAGCAGGGGGAGCACTTACCTGACATTCATTGAGTTGAAGCTCTGCCTCCTTCTCTTCTGCAGGTTTAGGTTCAAGGATGAAGATTACAGCACTGCGCATCCTGGCTAACCACTGATCCAGTTCATCGGCTTGGCTGTGATAGAACTGAATAGCCTGCTCCTGTCGCTCACCCTCCAGACGATCACTGACACACTCCTGCAGAGGAACAAATCCCAAGTTAGTTATTACATTCCTTCCAAAAAGTTTACGATGTTTCACTCGGTTTGTTTGCAGGACCACTCAAAACATTTAGTAATCTTTACGCAACTTACAAATGGTTAACTTTTAGCATACAGAGTGTTCAGACATTTTCTTATTCCCAAGAAAGGTTTCATTTATAAACAGAACACAACTTAAACCTGGTAACGCACGTCTAAGATTGGGATAAAACTACCTCCAGTAGCTGCTGTTTCCCTGAAGCTTTCATTTGGATGGTGGCCATCCTCTCAGCCAGCACAGCCAGCGAGGACTGCATGGCCAGCTGGTCAGCTATGTCTGAGTCCTCAGCATCCGCAGCCAGATCCTCTGTGAACTTGGTTTGCAGCCTGTCGATGTCATCCTGCACACTCTGAATCTCCGCTATCAAACTCTGCACACATTCAAATGAAAATAATAAATATTTTTACATGTTTTGATATCTGTTTTTCTGTAATGATGTGTGTTCAGTGTGGAGGAATCAGGGACCCGAATGAGTGGTGAAGTTCAGGAAGATGTGAGACCTGAAGTGGTCATCACAGATGGAAATAAATCACAAACAAAATGAGGAAAAATTATCAAAACAATGTATTTATGTAAAAAAGTTACTTTAAATCACTACAGATAGACAAATCTGTGGTTGTTGAAGTAGGAATAAATCCCATCCACATGGCAAAAGTGTCCCCTCTAATATATATAAATATATATACAGGTCTGTCTCAGAAAATTAGAATATTGTGATAAAGTTCTTTATTTCCTGTAATGCAATTAAAAAACATGAAATGTCATACATTGTGTATTCATTACAAATCAA
>JAVQJG010288235.1:0-14765 GCA_036024015.1 Craterocephalus amniculus | reverse complement strand
TAATAAAAATTAAAGTTAATGTAAAATAAAGTTAAATAAAAGAAAAATAAAGTTGAGAATAAATCAAACAAATTAAGATCAAAACAAATAATAAAATATAGAAGAAAATAACATGAAATAAATAAGAAAATAAAATAAAGTGATATAGGTTATTATTAAGATCCAATGTCTCATTAACAAAAGACTTGTTTTAGATAAAACTATGATAAAAATAAAATAAATAAATAAAATGAAAAATTAGAAAAATTAAATAAAACCCTAAAATCAATTACTCAAATAAATCAAATAACTGTTTTTCTTTCTTATTGGTTCAAAGCTGATTTTATTCTCTGCAATAGTCTCACAGCTCTACAGGAGATGTAAACAGAACTTCAGGAGCACTAAACATTACAAACTGATTTCCAGCCTGTTTTGGCCTTGAATATAAACATAAATGTGATTTTGAGAAAATTTTCTGGTGTGTTCACAGGTTTATTTAGATGAAAATGAGCTGCGATTGTTCTGTGGTTGCAGATCATTACCAGAAGCGTGAATCCCGTCTTCAAAACCTTGGCGAGCATCAAAGAAGCAGACTGATAACTATTTTACTCTTTTGTATGTTTGAAAACAAAAGAAATCATCATATTCAGAGACTTCAGACACCTGTTGTGTTAAAAAAGCAGGTCTCAGCTTTGTTTTATTCCTTTTGTGAAGGATCCAATGTGTTTATTTTCAAGTAAAACTGTCTTTTTAATTAGTATTAAAGATAATTAACTACATATGTGATCAGAAATGTTAAAGTCATCACCATATAGAGCCAGCTAGAGTCCCACAGAACTGCACCACCATCACAACAGCCGGTTATGCTTCCATTCAGATTTTGTCCTTTTATAGCTGAAACATCGTACTTTATGCAGGATTTGAAAGAGATTTAACAGATACAGAAAATAAAGAGCAGTCAAAATGATCCACTTCTTAGGGAAAGTTATAGAAGGAGAATATTTTCAGATGTGAACTGGCTCATATTTGGCACCAGAGAACATGACACACAAAACACGTCAGCTAGTGATTCATGTTATGATGTGTAACAATTCATAGATAACAGAGTATTTATACGTGTAGTTTACTCTGCTGGGATCACGTTAGATCCCGTTTTCCTCCACAAACGCCTTCGTTTTTGGCGTCAACAAGGTTTAGAAACATTGACATGATAGCATCACGTAGGACAGGCTGTGGTGTTTTATATTTATTGTGGTTTTTAACCATTTAAAGTCGACATCGGCGCATATGTTCGACAAAACTGCCTATATCTTAGGAACAGTAATAGATAGCGACTTGCTTTTGTTTTCTTTGCGAAGAAAACGCTTTAAGCTTTAAACCGATAGTTATCTGGTTGGAATAGTGTGTAATTACTTCTATTAAGCCCTTTTACTTATTTTGGTGCATTTTTTATTTATTATAAAAATATTATAAAAATATACTGCAAAGGGGGAAAATATGTTTATAACAATAAATGGGAGTTTTTGCACTTACGGTGAAATTTTGACATTTGTTTTATAATAACAGGTTTAATTTCTTACTCCAGCATCCCCAAGACCCTAAATACCATCCCTAGTGTTTACTATATGGGCATTCGATTAAATTGTCTTAATCAATTATCAGGAGAATTAACGACCAGTTATCGATTAATCAATAATATTTCTATCAAAAATCTAAATTTATAGCCTATATCTAAATGAAGTGGGAAAAAAAGTGTGTTTTCTTATTTAGATTTTTATTACAAGACTAATGAATCCTGAGGCACTTAAATGGGATTCATTTAATGGTTACACTGGGAAATATGCTCTTACAACTTCAGCACCAGTCTCAAGATTCAATTAATCAATTAAAAGATAATGTAATGATTGAAATCCTAACGATCGATTACTCGATCATTGATTTATTGTACTCATCCCTAGCGTCTACATGTTTACTACGGCTTTTCAGTAGATGTTTGTGAAATTAAATTTCTGTTTTATTTTTTCCTCTCTCTTTATGATTCTATAACATTTATGTCACTCATGTGACATTGGTGCATCATGAATATTATGAAAGCTCAGATTGTCCTGAAATGAAAGATGTATGATACTTAATTGTGCATCATAAGATGATGTTTTATCAGCAATAAAGGCACAAGAAGTGAGGAAACATCCCAAAATGCCCCCAGACTGAAGGGTGTTTCATTGTATTTTATAAATAAAGTCACCTAGGTGATGCACTGGTTTCCTGCCGCGTGATTGGCTGATTAGACATTAACGAGCAGCTGGCCTAATAAAGTGGCCGGTGAGGGAGTTTTTGTATATTTCAGAACAGAATATATGCGAGCGTATCCCTGCACCCACACATAGCTCTGATGACATGCAGGCTGCTCCCCTGAGGGCCAATTAGAACGATCCTCTCTGCTTTATGAGCGCATGCTGCTTCTCCTCAGCGCACACGAAAACTGATAAAACGCCGCTTAAGACCGCCGTCTGACGTTGCATCTTTACAGACACGCGGCGTGTTTGTCTTTGCGGCGTGCTCGGCCTCAGGAAGCTCGCTCTGAGACGTAAATCATCCCCGGCCTCTCGCTGCAGCACCCACAGGAGTCAAATGTAGCCACACAGTTGCACCTAATCAATAACAAAGACATGAGAAGAGACTGCTGCACCACACGGACACAATCACACCGTCTCAGATGGGATAGAAGCTTTTTTGGGAACTAAATGTTTTGTTTTAACCCTGATTTTTATAGCTGAGACTCATCAGGCTAGAAAAAAACTAACTAAATCCATCTGTACTGGTCACAAGTTTAGGTATGACTGCAGTGAGAGCACAGTTTTTGCACAGGCAACAAAAGGGGAACTGAAGAGTCAGTTGTTCAAAGGGGGAAGGGACCTACTAAAACCAAAGACATGGCATGTTTAAGTTGCGTTTTAGTAAATTAATTCACAGTTGTTGGGGGTTATCCAATGATCCAGTCTAATCCTGCCCATATGATGGAGTTTTATGTGCAGTAATCTGTCTGAAAGGTTTGGAAACTGATGGTTTAAATAAAAAATATGCAGAAAAATGAGCCGATTTGAAACTGAATTCTAAATGATAAGCTAATAGCATCACTTATACATCTAAATTCATGAGGATCACTTCAACTTACATGTTTATTTACTTTTTAAGTGAAAAAGTGCACAGTTTGAAGGCAAAGTTCCTGAAAATCCACCGCTTCCTTCTGCCATTGAAGCACACAGTGGCTCTCTGTGCTGAGATAAACTTAATTTCAGTCAGAAATTGAGTTTCACATAAACTGGAATGTGCAAATTGCAAGTGCAACCCTCTCATTAACGGCCACTTCAACTAATCGGGTTTTCGTATCAGATTAGACTCAAAAGATCACCAGTTACCAAAATAAAAGGGCACATAAACAGACCTCCACATAATACTGGCCTATAAGCACTTATCTGGTTGCAACCATTCGTCTTCTCAGCTCACTCAAGCCCCTTGTTTTGACTCTGAAATTGTGTTTTTCCATCAAAAACACCATGAATAACCTGTTGACAAACATGCATGTGTTTGGGTGATGGAAGACCTGTAAATACTTTTGTTTTAAGGTGCCCAAAAGCATTAAAATGAACCACCATCCATACGAAACATCTAAATACAAATGCTACCTTCTTAATGCAAGAAACCTGCTTGCATTTACTTATAAATATATGACATGTAGAATCACGTAAACATCGTGAATAACCCGTTAAACCTGCATGTGTCAGGACTGCAGAAAACCTAATGCACCGAAATGAACCACCATCCTTCATCAAAAATCAATAATATCCAGAAGAAACACCTAAATACCGATGCTTCCATCTTAATGCAAGAGCTTTGCTTGTATTTACTTCTAAATATATGACATGTAGAATAATGTAAACATCATGAATAACCTGTTAAACCTGCATTTTACTAGACCTGTAGAAGACCTATGGACATTTATGATGCACCGGAATGTACCACCATCCTTTATAAAAAAATAAAAATAAAAATCAATACTATCCAGATTACATGCAGCAACTGTCTTTTAGCAGGAGTCCTGCTTAATATATGTCATGCATTATAAAAACTATAGTGATCTCTGTCATAGTTCACCTCCTACAATGACACAGGACTAAATCGCTGCGAGAGCATGGCGTGAAACTGCCACATAATACAGATTTTTGTTACTGTTTGCACCTCTGGTTCCCAGTTAGCGCAGTCATGCAAGTCAGACTGGGATGCTGTAAGAAAAACGCACTGATCCTTAAGTTGCATGTCATAAACAAACTGGAATCCATCAGATACATGAAATAATGCAATCCCAACACAAACAAGATGTTAAAAGGGACTAGGGCTGCACGTTTTCCCTGGATGCTTTTAATTCATTAAATCTGTTGTTTAAATCATGTTTTTATGCCTTTATTACCATTCACGTCCGTGCTGCAAGTCGCATTGTGTTAAAAGCAAAACAACCTTGAGTTTGTGAGCGAAACGCTCCCGGGTATGCTAGCTCCCAGCGGTTAGCTCGCGACCAGCTGATCGCGCTAGCATCGCAGCATCTAACCGACAACTTTCACGCGACACGGTGACGTTCCTAAAACTACGTGGCCTTGAATTAATTCCCAGTAAATTCATGAATTAATTCGTGTTTTTAGTGGCAGACTGGATGCGCAGCGGCTCTCTGGGCGTTGTAGCCGCCGATGCTAGCGCAGCCGTTGGACGTTGCTGCGGCTGTAACTGACGTTAGCGCGAGCCCCGATGGACGTTCCCGTCCAGAGGCTAACTTCCATGCTACTCGGCTAGCACGCAATGCTAACTAGCCGCTCCAGAGACCCACTGTGCGTCTCTCAAGTCTGCGCCATCTACTCACCAGTTTGCAGTGAAATGCGTCGGTGGGAACGTCGATGATATTCTCCGATGTGTAAATTAAGTCGATGCGGGGCGCTTCGTGTATATCCATATGTCTGAGGCGATGCGTTTAATCCAAAAAGTGGTCACTGCTTCCCTCCTTCCTCCTGCCGGTAGCCATATTTTTCCTCATCAGATTTGTCCCAGTCTAGAGCTGAGTTTCCTCCTAACAGCATCCTCATCGCAGGACACATCTGCAGCGCAAACCTGACATCTGTTGGATAAACGGGAAAGCACAAACCCGGATTCAAGAAAGGAATAAATCATTTAGAGCAGGGGTGTCAAAATCACTTTGGTTCAGGGGGGCCACGTGCCCCAGCAGCAAGATAGATAGTTATAAAAAGTGTGACTACTAAAATCAATAACTAACAGATTAAACCATTTTAGATGGCATGAAACAGTAAAAAGCTAACATACACAAATAAATAAATATTTCTTTTGTTTTAGTGCAAATAAATCAACAGATGTTTATATTTTAGTTAGACTATTTGTACATATTTTATCTTATTTTTCTTTATTTTTTACTTGAATTTGGGGTAACACCACTTTCAGGCTACTATAATTTCACTGTACCTGTACATTGACAATAAAGTCTTCTGATTCTAATGAGCTATCCTTGTAGAAAACAACACAAACAAAACATATACCTCAGTTTATCATTTACATATTTATAGTATTTTATTCAGTATTTGTATAATTTTTTAAATATACATGTACTTTATTTATATACCCCTACAGACTACTAGTGGACCAAAGTGCTTGATTAAGATCAAAAGAACAATTTAGAAACACATCAGAAAACAAGTACACGAGTAAAAGTAATATAAATGATAAAGATACAAAAAATGAAAGGATAAGAGAGAAAAATAAAAGTGTCACCACAGTACTGGGTGTTAAAGCCATTCTAGATATTATGTGTATGAAAATATGTTCATGTGTTTTAAAACAGATCAAATAAATATAATTTAATCAAATTAATTTAAACTTTTTAAACTTCACATATGTTGTTTCGTTGTATTTTTCCATTCATTTCTTTGAAAGATATTTTTGTTGTAATTTAAAACATCAATTTAAAAAAAAAGAAAAGCATTATTTAAAACATTATTTAGAGAAAATATGAATGTGTGTTGTCAAGCATATAAAAACTGAAATTAAGTCAAACTGTAAAATACACTGTCATGGATTTGACTAAAAACACTGCATGCAGTTATATATTTTGTACAGTGTAACACAAAATGTGAACACAATATGAAAATCAACCTTTTAAAGTGTGTATCAATACAAGTATTGAAACATACTGGTGGCTTTCTCATTCTTGCAGGGATCCAGTAGTCTAAACATGACAGTCCAAGTGATGAGTCTTCCTCACAGACTGCTAAACCTTTGTGCAATTTATCTTCTCTGAAATTAAATAAATGGTAGGATACTGCATTCACTTAAAAGAAAACCACAAACATAATTTTCCTGAAGTAAACATATAATTCTATTAAATAATTACACATATAAACACACATACATATATATACCTATATTTACATAGGTGTATATACATAGGCTACAGCTGTTTTTTATGAAGTAAAGAGAAGTTTATTAAATAAATAATTCTACTTGGAGTTTAGAAGAACAAAGCCGTATGAATTTAGCATTCAATATATTCCATTTTTGGCCACTCTTCCAGGCAGATTTGGTACAACTAGGTCAGATTTGTCTAACTCCTTTCTTCCGTTCACTCCACTTATTCTCAACAGGATGGGGGTCAGGGCTTTTTTAGGTATATATTTATATTTTTAATCTTTTGAGATAACCTTTCTCAGTATCTAGGGGGCGCTGTGGTTCATCATTTTAGTGACCAGCTCAGCATCAGCATAGGTATCTTTGAGCAGCAACACCTCACAGCCTCTGTTTAACTAATAAAGATTGTAATATTTTATTAGGAGCCGCTAGATGGCAGCAGATTTCAGTAAACAAAGAGGCAGCAGCGATTTAATCAGAGCTGCTGTGTGGGTGAGAAATACAAACCACAACCGCAGTTACCTCAGGTGTTAAACTTTGATGTCATGTTCAGCTTTTATGTGCTTTTCCTCAAACTTTAACAGCCGCTTAAGCTTTTTATGAATAAATAACTAGTTTATCTTCTGTTCATCTGTTTATTTCCACAGTATTGTTTATTTATTTCAATTCACAAATTTGAATCTTTATGTATATACTATAATCTTATTTTCCATTTTATTTTTTACTATTTTCTTTTCTTTTCAAAATGTAAATATTCTAAAAGTCGCCAGTAAGGGAGCAGAGGCAATTGTGATTCTTCTTCCTGTAAAATGTCTCAAGAAGGCCTTTTGTTGTGAATGCTGTGATGGGAACAACTGAAGAGAATATAAAGGATCAAAAGATAATAATAATCATTGTGGTTCAGTTTCCTGCTCGTCCCCTGGTGACACACGGACTTCTGCCAGTTTAATCTTTTGTAATCACACAAACACAGACACCGATAATCACCAGCAGATTCTTTTGTGCTGTTTTAGGGCATGGCATTGGAAAATTCCCCATGTGTGGAAAATGAACATTACTCAATGAAACGATACCAGGTCACACCCGACCTGAAAATCTACTTCCTTTGTGCTCTTAGGATGGAGTGTTCGCACTGGCTGCTGTTGATTTAGACATTTTTTATTATGGTCATAAATAATAATGACAAAAAAATTGTAGAAGCATAAATAAACTGTGATTAAGCCCTGATTTCGGATTAAATCCAGACTCTTATCTTTGTTTTATAGAGGTGATGCTCTGGCTTCCTCCCGTAGTCCCAAAACATGACTATGAGCGTTAGCTTTATTGGTCTAAACCAGATATTAACTCCATGTTTTAGATGTTTCTTTGCTGCAACACAAGTGACATGAAGACACCAGAGCATTTAGTTTGAATCAGGTGTGTTGCAGCAGGACAACATCTAAAACCTGTAGGCCGATCATCGAGGGCTGCTGTCCTGCAGGTTTTGGATGTTTCCTGCTGCAGCACACCTAAATAAATACAATTTGTGCTACAGACTAGGGGTGGGACAATTCATCGATATATCGATCATATGGTCGATGATTCAATGATATTGATCCAAAATCCTAACATCGGCCAAAAATCGATAGAATAACCAGTTATCAAACGCACTTTTATTTTGAAAATATTTTCTTTTAAACTGAATGTTAATGCCAGAGCTCAGTAATAATGAAATACTAAATAATGATCTAGGTGCTTTTTGTGATGAATGGAAATAATTGTTATCAATCAATCATGATATTGCTTTATATCGTTTCATATCGATCGGAGGATCCGAGATCAAATCGTATCAAATCGTATCGTGACTGAATTTGAGATATCGGCAAACATCGAATTGCCGTATCACTATATCGATAAAATATCTTATTGTGATCAAACCCAAATTCCCACCCCTACTACAGACCCAAAGTTCTGCAGGTTTTAGATGTTTTCCTGCCCTAACACACCTGATTCAAATTAAATCAACCTTACAGCTTATCAAGTTTTCCCGAGTCACTCATTCACTTAAATCAGATGTGCAAGTTTTAGGGAAACATTTTAGGGAAACATCTAAAATCTGCAGGACTGTGGCCCCTGAGGACCAGAGCTGGACACCCCTGTGTTAGGCTTTTGATGAATTAATTATCTGTACAGGAGGAATTATTTCCTCTAATGTGTTCAGTCCTAGAGAGCCACAATCCTGCAGGTTTTAGATGTTTTTCTGCTTTAAAACACCTGATTCAAATTTAATTAATTTTAAATCTTATCAAGTTTTGCACAGTCACTCATTCATTTAAATCAGGGAAACACCTGCAGGACTGTGGCCATCAAGGGTCGGATCTGGACACTCCTGTGTTAGGTTTATGATGAATTCATTATTTGTACACGGGGGATTATTTTCTCTAACCAAGGGGTATATAAGTTCGGTCCTAGAATGCCACAGTTCTGCAGGTTTTACATATTTCACTACTCTAATACACTCAGGACACCTGAAATAAATTTTGCAGCTTATCAAATTAAATCAACCTTACAGCTTATCAAGTTTTTCTCAGTCACTCATTCACTTAAATCAGATGTGCAAGTTTTAGGGAAACATCTAAAACCTGCAGAACATGGCCTCTGAGGACCAGAGCTGCAGTCCTGCAGGTTTTAGATATTTTCCTGCTCCGACACACTCAGTTCAAATAAAATAGATCCAACAGCTTACCGACTTCTGCTCAGTTCATTTAAATCAGGTGTGCTGAAACAGGAAACATCTCAGAACTTTTCTACCCCGGCTATAACCCAGCAGTATTTTAACATGACGTTTTCTTTAACTCGCTTTAGTCTCTTTACATCTTTGGGGTGCAGAGATTTTAAGTTTCATTTTTAGTCCAACACGCCCAACTCCAGCGTGTGGCAGCAGGTTCAGCCTCAGACCGGAAAACTGCTGCACGGTGTGAATTTCTCACCATCGGGATGATTGGGGCAAATAAAAAAACAACAACAATGCTGCAATAAATGAGAGCAGACATTTCCAGCTTTGCTCAAAGCCCTCCCCAACAAGCCCGAACACGAAGCTTACCATAAAGAGCCGATAACCAAGAGCAAAGCTCTGAATGGGGAAAAAACTGGTGTTAATTTTGTGTTGGTTTAATTGCAGACTTGTTGTCAATAAAGTGTCTGTGTGAAGCAGACAACAGCCACCTTCACTTCCTCTACAGGAGTGACTCAGTGAGCGAAAAACAACCTTCAAAAACACGCCAAAAACAACCCAAGACATTTCCAGAGAAAAGGAGGTTTCGTTTCAACAGAGCACATTCAGCAGAAGAAAAGAAGAAGAGTCATTAGAAATCATCAGGAGAAGCTGGATTCTTGTCAAATGCAGCGATGGTTTGACTCTCGCAGAACGAAACACTTGCTTTCGCTGTGGATGAGCGTGCCCAGAAGGCCCCTTTCTTATTCTCACATCTACATTCCAGTTAAAGAGAAAAAGACATCTGAGCTGAACTTTGCCCGTCAGCAGCTGACAGCTTTTTAAAAAGACATGAGCTGCTGACACGCGGAGCAGAAAACACGTTTTCTGTCACAAATTAACATTACATGTTCGATAGGAAAAATAATATCAGCCCTGACATCTGACAGTTGGAGAATTTCACGTTTTGTTCCAATAAAAACTTTAAACAGAGCTGCTTTGTTCCAGCCCAGTGCTGCGACTGACATCTGACCTTAAAGAAACACATTCTGTGGGAAACAAGTTTGCGAACTTGTCAGTTTTGTTGCAGCTGTTGATGGTTTTGCAAATTATTGCACCTAAAAATCTCTGCAGCTCCCTGAGCAGGGTTTTGATTTCTTGTCAAGTCCTTGGGTTTGTATTTACGACGGCCTCAGGGCGAATGAATGCGCACCTCTTTAGCTCCACTTCAGAGTAAATCGTAACCTATGAAGTCGCTCCTTCTTTCCCAAAAACCACGTGGGACTTTAGTTTTTATGATGCTTCCACTAGGTGGGAACTCCGCTCATTCAATTTAGTAAAAAAGGAGTTTCACGGTACGTGGGAAATAAAAGAAAAACAAGACAAAAAACAAGATGAAACCATTTAGAAAGCAGATGCAGCTGCAGCTAAAAAGAGGAGTTAGCGGCAGATGAATGCAAGGATCAAGCCTCAATAAGGAGGATCTTCCTTTGTGTTTCACATCTATATCGATTGTTTCTGTATCTTTAAGCACCACTCATGTTTCTTTTAACAGCCATTCAAAGTTACTGTAGTTTCTATGTGAGGAATTCACACGGGATTACCCTGAAACAACACGGCTCCATGCACCATTTCACGGGTCAACGTTTGCAGCAACGCCTGCCTTTGTGAAGCAAAGTTAACGTCGGACGGAAAGTTAGAAATCTCGTACGAGTCCATTTTAACATGAAGAGTGAACGTCTGGGCCCGCTCCGTACGGGGTAACGCTGAGAGGAGTTCATTTCTAGAGAAAAACTTTATAAATACAAACAATTGTTTAGAAACTTGTACTCTAAAAATAAAAATAACCCTGACAGTGCCGTACCGTACCGTCCTCTTCCGCTCATCCGGGGGGATCCCGAGGCGTTCCCAGGCCAGCCGAGAGATATAATCCCTCCAGCTATGCATTTCATAGTGAAACATCTATTTTTCTCCGCTTTTGCACCTCTGTTCTAACATTTAGAAATAAAACTGAACTGGCTGACTCGTTTACTCAGAATGTGTCTTTTCTGCTGATGGTTTTTCATATACAGACTCATAATGTCACACACATACATTACACTGCGTTAAAAAGGGAAAATGAATGCTGAGCCACTTTTCTGAATTTGTAAATCCATTAAAGACACACTGGAGAACTTTTTCAGATTTTCTCAGTGATTCATTCCCCTAATCGACAGCTAATTCAGCCTCCATCATGCATCCTCTGATAATGTCTTATTGCCCTTTCTTTGCTGAATCAGTCATGCTGCACATTCGAAACAGCCTGTATGTTTATATTCATTTGTGTGTGATGCAAGATGTAAAGCAAAAGTCAGCTGCAGTGTTAGATGGCACCAAGGCACAGCTTTTATAGTGCAGCTTCTCAGCCTCAGGACCCCACAGGACAGCGGCGGCTCCCGAAATGCATGTAACAGATGTAACTGTGCCAAATGAGTCCAAAATGCAGAGTTTTACCGTCTGAAATGTGAGAAATGTGTTTTTAAAGTTAACAACCAGAGCCAGAGCAACTTAAATAATGCAAGTGAAGGATGCGTTATATTTACATTCAAGCACTAGTGAAAGTTAGGCACCAGTTATGCTGAAGAGGTCAAGGGGACTCCTTCTTCCCATGTCTGTGTTTTTAATGTAACTTATGTATTGTTACATCACTGGAGCCACCAGCACAACTTTTTTCCAGCCTGGAACATCACTCTGTTGTTTCACTTAATGCACCGTGTCACCCAGCAGAACCTGGATGCAGTGCACTGGCCAAGGCATCATAACTGATTCATCAAAGGAAACACATGAGGACATTATCAGAGGAAGACATACAATGGAGGTCTATAACAGACTGGCTTTTTTTTGGCTGGTGTCAGTATTCACTCTGAACTCTCGCAGGATGCTAGATAGATGCTGAATCAGCTGATGTTGGGGGCGCAAATCTGTTCTTTCCACATTTCACTAACTCTGGGGATGATTCCTAACTCATTTTCAGACCCAGACTTGTGCTGTTTGGCAAACCTCAGTCTTTTCTCTCTGTTTCCTTTCCCTAATATCCATTAGTAACTGGATATAGAGCAGTGTTACTTATATTTCCTGTTTTTTGGGGGTTATTTGGAACAGCTTCTTCAGGTGAAAGGTTCGCTTAAAGTGAACAAGTTGTTCTACACCTGTTGGATTAGTGTTTTCCATCTCCCGGCAGGGACTCCGATCCACTTGACTTGTGTGTCCGCAGGCTTGTGACTCACAACAAGGCAAATTGAATCAAACCGTTAAATCAGTTACAACGTTTTGCAGTCTGATGTGTCATCGCTGTTTGTGCTGCTGATTCTGGTAGCACTGGGATGAGAGAGCGGTCTGGGTCACTAACTCCTCAGATATCTGCTGACACAGAGAATTCCTAACCTTATGGAGTGCTAACCGTTGCAGGATGAGCTGCAAACATCCCACCTGAGGATGGGCGAGGCTCTTACAGAGGACACAGACAGCGGTGTGGCTTACCCCCACAGCCTCCCTCCTCCTAATTCTTATATATAGATCAAATATTACTGGTTGCAGGAAATGTTTTTCCACATTGTCCTGCTGTAGCTTACAGTACGAAATGATCAGTTGGATTTGGAGCATTGATTGCACGTTAAAGAACTGTTGCAATGTATAGAATGAATGTTCTTATGCTGGTTTAAAATAGTTTCAGAGTTGTGTAGAAGCGTTGTCATGTCGTCAGAAATCACCGGCTCAGCAACCAAACAAATCATTAAGTTTTATCTAAATCCAGAAAGGAAAACCAGAACAGCCAGCCTGGCTGTCGGCTCTCCACCTTGTCCTCTCTGCTCCCCTGCACTTTACTGCAGATAAAGAGAGACCATGATTGCTGATGGACCACACCTGCTGCCCCTGAACCAACCTCACGCCTCCCCTGTGCAGCTGAGCCACAGCCCCGCCTGCCATCACAAGTGTTTTTAGACCTATACTAGGAAAATAGCACCATTTCATGACTCATTGTACTATTTTTCTCTAGTATAAAACCCTGACATTAGAGGATGCACAAAAAGATTGTGTTATGGTGAGAGACTGAAAAAGTGGTTTGAGTGGTAGTGAGGAATCCAGTGAGGACGTATGGTGTTACCTGTGAATGAATACGCTCCGTGCAGTAAATGGCAGAGATGTGTCACCATAATGATGCTTAACCCGTTTGTGTGAAGGGAATAACTCTGCTGTACTTCCACGCTCTAATATGACAATTCTGCAACTGAGAATGAAAATGAAGCAACAGAATACTAACACGGCTGTTTCATCATGTAGAATCATTTTCGAAAACCTTAAAAAGACACTTATGCTAATTTCAGGCTAACAGTTTAATACTGCCAATAATTGTGAAATCGAATATTCATGGCATCTCTAAAAGGAGTTATTGGCTGTTTTCTGTTGTAGATCAGTGTTTTCTTTGCCCTGAAGTAAGGCTCACAGGCCCATGTGGTCAAACTGTGCCGTTGCTTTCACTGTTTCCATTGATCCATTGATTGGTTTCTGGGTGTCAAGTGGTTTTAAACATGACTTTGTTTGTCTGTGTAAGCTGAGCTGATACAAGGCAGACCTATAGAATCACGAGGCTATATAAAATTATGTTTCTTAGACTTCAATTCTACCTTTACATCCATTGATAAACTCCTTTTGTCCACCGGAAGAAGACAGGAGCGCGATTACACTGTAAACATCTGCTGTGCAAAACAGCAGCTCATAACTTAAATGTTAAAAATAAAAACAGAAAAAAACTCTGAGCCTTTTTTAGTTTTTATGAGATGGACACGATACCATAACAAGAACACATTTCTTGGGTTCAGATGGGATTAATAAAAAACAAGCACTTCATGAGATCACCCCCTTGTTATTCATCCCTTTCTTTTATATAATAGTTTCAGGACATTGCGCTGACGCAAGCTGGGGAGTTGTGAACCAGTGTGAGGTGTTTGGTGCCTCTGACTGTCTGTGTGAGTCATCATGTCACCTACTGGGATCAGGTTGGTAGGTCAAATGAACAGCAAAATGTCCTTGTGACAGTGAGTTGGGGCTTTGTTTGGTGTGTTTATCGAGCTGTGTAGGCGCTGCTCTAAATGATTAATCTTTTTCAGCCAGTATCGGAAGTTATCAGCTTTGGTAAACATGTATTTTATCTGTTTGTGCTGCTGGTTTTAGTTAAATAAGGAAAGATACTTTCCAGACTTTTAAAGTTTTTCTTTTAACATTTTCTCCTTCACTCATTTTCATTCCAGAGCAAAGCAATTAGTTATAGTTGCATCTCCCAATAAGTAACTGAGTAAGTAGCTAATGGTCAAATATGTTCCCTTTAACAGAAGGTTAAATTTAACCACATCTTCAATTATTCATTAAATATTATATCTAATGAGTTATTCATTCATTCATTCTTTTTTTTACACCACTTAGTCCAGCTCAGGATCATTAGGGACATTGAGTCTACCCCTGTAATCAGCAGATGAGAGGCAGGTTACATCCTGGTCAGGTCCCCAGTCCATCCCAGTCTGACTGATGAATGGAATAAATTACAGGCAGAAAACATCAACAGTGATAAAAAGTGATACTCCGGCTGTTTGGATGG
>JAVQJG010288230.1:0-11586 GCA_036024015.1 Craterocephalus amniculus | reverse complement strand
AAATGGCTTGCTTGAAAATGTTTGTTTTGGATCATAACGATGAATAATTAGAATAAACTGCGGTTCTTAGCTCAGCTCATGTTGTATTGCACAAGCACACCCCATCTTGAACTAGTCATGTTTGCATTAGTTTTAGAAAAATATATAATTATACTGTTTTTAAACCTACATAATTTTAAACATGCTCTCTGTTTAAAATTAATATATAAAGTAAAACTATATGAGGCAAAGGGGAGTTTTTCCTTTTTTTTAAAAAAAAAAGAGGGGCATGGTTTTTTCGGTTGGGGGGAGAGGTAGAGAGGCATTGATTTATACAGGCTTCGTTTTGGTTTGAGACAGCTCCACAGTGCGCCACCTAACAGCGAAAAAAAATCGCTTTTAGCTCCTTTAATTCTTCAATGGATCCATGAATATTGTATATATTTAGGAAAAATCCAGAGTGTTTAATGGCTTCACTCTTTTAGTCACTGATTGAATCCCCAAGAATGTCACAGTAAAAAAATGTGATGTGAACGGATCTGAACTCATTTGCCTTATCAAGCAGAATGGGAAGAAATATAAAGTTGTGGTGTCAGGCCAATGTCATTGCTCAGTCCAGCTTGGACCAACCATTTGATCCTATTCTTTTACAGGGGTAAAGTGTCTCTTCTTTTTGAGATCAAGGAGTAATGATTATCTGCTCCTTCATCTAGCGTGTTGGGACCCATTTGAAAGGCTAGATGACTACTTCTTGATCTCGAAAATGACATTGAAAAAATTACTGGTACGGAGGGAATTGAGATTTGTCCATAAAAGAACTAAAGTTATTTCCCCCAAAAAACAAAAAATGAAGGCAATTTCTTTTTCAACCTTGTATTGTGAGGACTGACTGATATCACAATCAATGTGGTTTCCAACTCATCCTGCTTATCTCCCTTTGAAGGAAATGAAGCCAACAAGATTTATCCTGCTATCTGTGCAGTTCATCTCTCTGCATGTAATCTGCTTCCTGTGATTGCATGTGGGCCTGCATTCGCAGCAAGGTGTAATCAATAGGCAGCAATCGTCTTTGCAGAAAGATAGAGATGAGACCGAACAAGCTGGAGGATGCATCTCAGGGGGGACAAACAAGTTTGTTTCGATGAAGAGCCTGTAGTTGGAGTTTTATTTTCCATTTTATAGCACATGACTGTTTGGCTGGGAAGTATCCCTGCCTTTCATTTAGATTGTGTCTCTTTTTTTACACTCCTGCTTTGTCTGTTTTTGACAGATTCACATACACAACACCTCAGGGAAGATAGCATATCTTCGCCAGTGCAGTGCACTAATGACCCTCTCTCTCTCTCTGTCTAAAGGCCTGTCAGGCACACTGTTCATGTCACTGCCAATCAGTGTGGACCAGCTGTCAGTGTGAATTGCCATCAGTCCTCCTCATCCTCTGCAGTTTCTGCTTAAAACACTGCTCATCCTGATTTGTCAATCAGAATCCAATTTGAAGCCTTAATTATTTGGCTGGCTTAAAGTCAGGAAGATGCATTACACACCTACAGTATGTGAAGAACATCCATCAAGCCTAACATTTAGCATAAAGTCTGTTTTGAGCAGATTTGGCCTGTTGTCTGCAGGGAAGACGATGATTTCAAGACTAAGCAGAAACAACACAAATTTGCCAATCTGTATGATCTGATGCCTTAATTGGATGGCTACAAGTTTGTATTCTTGGACTGAGGATGAGTCGTAAAGTCTGTAGGAAACAAAACAGCTCACACATCTGATGGTAAGTAGCTGTTGTGGAAAGCCGGATGTAACAGAGAGGGAGATTCACAGGGAAAACATCACACACTTTCTAACTACCTCATTTCAAAGTCTTTCATAACATTGCCCTCATTTGTACAGAAAATATGACGGAAGGAATTGTGAAGGCTACAGAACAGATTGTGGGAGGACTAAATGCATAAACATATTTACTGTTTGGTCTCCTTACAGTTTGACAAAACTGACTGATTGTGCTGTTTTTTATTTCTTTATCAAATGTCATCTGAGCCTTCTGCCCGGTAGCATTTTTCTTTTCAAATGATAGGTTTACCTTTGTAGACAAGAAACAGTGGATTTCTCCCAAGCTGAGCAAATATAATAATGCCAATTTTATACATCCATGTGAACATGAAGGCAGTTGTCACATGTAACAATCCTCAATATTCATTTACCCAAGATGGCACCCCTCACAGTTACGCCTAGATATTCAGCCTGCTCATACATTTTGTCCACATGTCCAGATCATCCCAGTTATCCCCACAGCATTATCATTCACATGATGTAATGGGGATCCATCCATCCATCTTCCATCCCCACACGGTTGGGGAGTCAATCCCAGCAGCTACTGTATAATGAGAGAGGCAGGGCACATCCTGGTTGTCTCACAGGGCCAGCACACACAACCAGTCACACTCACTCCTAATGGAGAATGTACAATCACCAGTTTTCCAGAAAAGCATGGGATTGGACTGTGAGTGGAAGTCATTCATGCAAACATGTAACATCCATACAGAAAGGCCTTGGCAAAGATTGAAACCACAAACCTTCTTGCTATGAGGCACTCTTGCTATGAGGAATCACGACTCGTAATTAGTGCAATGTGAAAGACCTTAGCATGTATTTTTTGTAACTATCTAAACAAGTGTAATATTCAGATGTAAACACTTCGACCATAAGTGTGTAACTCCTACCCATGACTATCCACAGATGGAACAAAGAGGGAATAGTTTGAGAGAAAAGTAAAAACTGAAAAACATGCAGGAGGAATCATGAATCAACCGTTCAGAGTGCATGAGGATGTACAATAGTTGCCCTCAATACTCCTTACAAGTGTAAGACAAGCCAGATGTGGAATTTACAAGTCATCAAATAGGAAATATGGAAATATCAGACTTTCAGTGCTCTGGTTGATGCAGACACATCTTCAAAAGTTAACTAAAAGGATGGATTGCAGTCTGATTCAAGAATTGATATCCAGATTTTTTTCCCCCATTGTTTTTTATCTAATGCACTATTACCAATAGCTCGTCCTTTGCTGACAGATTTAGCACATTTCTCAAGAATAATTTCTCCAAACGGTCCATAGATTAGGCTGTTTTTGGGCATGTTGTACCTTGAAAAGTTGGGGCATCTCCACAGTCATTTTTATTTTAGTTTAACAAGTAAAAAAAACATCAGTACAAAATTTCATTACAGTGCATTTATTTAGTGACGTGTAAGTAGTAAGGAACGGCTTCTGCTCTGTAAGAAAATGTGCTGTCTTCATGTACAGAACAATCACATATTTTTTGTGTCCAGCTAGAATAAGTACAGTAAAAACCTTTACAGGAGCTCAAAGTAATCTTTTTTTCTTAACAGTAGGAGTGTGAGAGGGTCACCCCAAAGAAGTTACTTAAAGATGAAAAATGTGGGTGAAGAACAATCTATAAATAAAAAACTGTCAAATCTCTTTCCATAACCATTATTTCTCAGAGCCAGTTTTTGCTCACAAACCTCAATTTTGATGTCAGCTAATGCCTTGCTATGACTAACAATTAAAATACTGCTGATGTGGTCATGGAGCTCACATGTCACAGTTGCTGTAACATTAAAACTCTCGGTGGAGTCGTGTCCTGAAATGGCCCATCAAGCCTGCAGGGCTGCACACCTCCCTGTCGGACTCAATGGGGCAGAAAATAGGAAAAACAAACCAGCACTGTCATTGCCTCCAAAAAATGCTTTCAAACCTTCTATTTTAGCTTTCATCTCTTGTACTGCTCCTCACGTTCCTCTCTTCACTCTTTTAACCTTCACTGGACTTTCGGGAATCGCTCTTGTCTGAATCCTTCATATTGCTGATGCTTTCTGAGATTTTACTCGCTAATTAAGAGGAAAGGGCAGCTTGGGCTCGGCTAAAAGGTTGCTGCTCATCCAAACAAACCAGCAGAGAAAGTGTGAAGCTGGAGAGATAAAAGCAGATTGCTTGGACAAGGAATCCAGGAATGAGGAATAAAACACTGCCAGGAAAATAACACCTAAACTTCAAGGGAAGACGCAATTAAACCGGGTTCTTAGTAACTATTTGAATTCATTTTCAAGCTTCTGACCCTGAAAGGCTTCCTTTTAAGTCCCAGAATAGCTTAAAACAAATTCACTTGAACTATAAAACATGGCCACCAAAAAGCCTTTCTTTGTCTTCATCACAACATTACCAGTGCTTGATGAAATGCGTTTCCATGTTTGGATTATTCCATCTTGTTTTGATCTTTTTAACTTCCTAGCCATGATCCTACTCTTCCTAAATTAATACACAGCCAGATGAGTATATTCCAATGCCCATTAACCTAATAAAACTGGAAATTGCATTCACTGTCATTATGTTAAGTCAATATTGATATAACAAAACAACAATAAAGCACTGATTCACCCATTTTCAAGAAATCAGTAAACAATCAAACGTATTAATATTCTCATTGCAAGCTTTTCATTGTGGTAAATAATTTAGTTGAGATAGTTATTTTCTGAAATGACAGAGACCTCTGACAGAAACCAAAATAATGATCCACTTTATTTGCATTTCACGGTGCTCCCTCAATAAATCAGCCTGTTTGTGTGCTCATTTGATTAATTACACAGAGGATGATGGCTCCATGTAGCCAGACGGAGACGCATCTGACCTTTGCACCTTCAGTCTCCAGTATAATCAGCAGAGGGAGATACGCTGATTTTTTTCTGCCAAAACAGAAACCAGCAGCAAAAGGGTCCAGATTTGAAGCCACAGTCTGCTGTCTGCTCCACGCAGTTGGCACTGTTAAGGCTTATGATATAGACTACAAAATGACTCAAGTGTTAGCAGTCTGTTTCTTTGAAAACAAACATTTCCAGAGAATCAGGAACCATACTGAGTCAATATGATCCCAGAAAATACATCAGATCTGTATGGGATGAATGATAAAGTTGCATCTTCCAGCCTTTTATTACAAGCATCTTTTCATAAAGTCAGTGTTTTTTGTTGGATATGGTTCAGGGCCTCTACTGTATGAACACTTTAGGAACAAAAGATGAGAGCTTTTTAGACCAAGGCGGGATCTTGTTAACCTAGTTTCAGTCCTGGCCTCTGCTGTCGTCGCTGCTTCTTTACTGCCAGAGAGAGAGAGAGCGAGAGAGAGAGAGAGAGAGAGAGAGAGCGTCCTTCGGGTTATAACCAGCTCTTGCTCCTTTTACTAACATGGCTGAATATTTCATACCACTCCACTCTTGCCACATTGTGCTGCACTTCATCTTTTCAAGAAACTATAGACTAATGGAGTGAATCCAGTCCTCTGGATCTTTGTGCTCAGAGCAGTGTTAGCATTAATCACAGTAACAGCTGAACCGCATCTGAAATTTCTAAGCTAAGAGGATGCTAATGAACTTCTGTTTTATATTTTTTATATTAACCTTGTGTTATTTGTTTTTTTAAACACTGCAACATCAAGGAGACACACACACAATTAAATTTAGTATTAATAGTCTGAGCTTGCTGAGCCTCAAAGACAAGCAGCTGTATCTTCAAAGACAAACTGCTGGTTTATCCAGCAGGTTTGGTACATCTTTTAAGTTTAAACCATTTTCAAAACCTGTTCAGAGAGCGTACGGGTTACTCTGCCAGAGATTATGTTACCGTGAACATTTCAGGAGGCTGTGAAATTCATTCATGTGAAACTAACGCTGTCAGCTCTACGCAGCAGCTCTCAAAATCCAGCACAATGAATACAAAACCAGACTGAGGCAAAACAATTTCACCTATGAAAAACGCGGAAAGCAGCAGGGAAAAAAACAATATAGAGAAGACTGGTTGTTGTGACAGAAAGGGCATCCAGATCTATGTTTAATCACCCAGAGACAATTACTGAATCCTCACATATAGAAAAAAAGGGTCTTTTTAAAGTTCCGAGATGCTCAACAATTTATAATTAGCTCCTTGCATGGAACAACTTTCAAAAAGGCTTTTTTAAAGCTGCACGAGGCTTTGCTCAGCTCCATTGTGGCTGTTTATTGCTACAATTGTGTTTCATAGATTTGTAGTTTTGGACGAGCAACCTTAAAGTTATATTTTAAAACCATTTTGCCTGCTCTTACAGCATGACAGAGGCTGCCTTGAGGAGGGCACAAGAATGTTTATACATGCTAGATGAAATATATGAAATGTACTAAATAAATATTTAAAAAGAGATTTAGGACAATAACAAACACATCAACAAGCACAATAAATGCAGGAACCTGTCCAATAACAGGTTTGCCTCTGGCAATAAAAAAAGGAAACACTTCAAACTTAGTTGAGCACTAAAAAAAGCATTTTTGATCTCTGCACAGAATTATTATTACAGGTAGTAATTAAATGTGTACTTACTAAAAGAAGCAAACAAAATGAATAACTGGATGATTAGAATATACTTTTAACATTTTTTTAAAAAAAAACATATCTCCTTCGTTTTTTATTTTGAAGCTCCTTTGTAAATCACACCCATCATTGTCCATGCACTGTGCTGATTTAAGAGAAGTCCAAAAGCAAAGTTTTATCACACAGCCAGAATGTATCATCTGTGTCGAGCAGCTAGCTACTTAAAACATGAAGCAAGACAACAAGAAACAACCACCAGGAAATAAATCTCCCAGGAAAGTCCAGAGGTTTCATGATGGAAAAATTAGTTGGCAACATTAAGAAGATCCATAAACATTTGATAATCATGTCAAAGTTACTGATCTAAATACCATAGAGACGCTGAGTGTTCACTATTAATTAATATCAATACTAATGAAGTGAAAAGGTAAATTATTAGTGAGCATTGCTCTCATGGCTTTTTAGATGTTGCATTCAATAGATCTTGGAGGAAAAAAGGTTGGGGTCCACTGATGTAGGACACAGCAATATCTTCCTACCCTATTATGTAAGGTCAGTACAAATAACAAAAAATAAAAAGCAACAATTACTAATTAAACTCAGTTTCACTTTCACTCAGAAATTGCTTTTATACTAATTATACTCAGCCATGATAATGTAGTAATGCAAACAATCAGTTTTAAAAAAAACCTTCCAAACTTCCATGCTTTCTTGTCAGCTAGTTCACTGAATGAGAGAAAAGGGAAATCTATAATATGATAAAGGACTAAACCACAGAATCAATACTAGTAAACTGTCAAAATGTTCAATTAGTTTTTTTTACCACAAATCCATTAACTTTGTCCAAACTGTCAATCGGAGAAAAATGCATTTTGTCTTGCACTTTCAAATAATCCTTATTTGTTGATTTCAAGAATCCGCTGCCTGAAAAGAACCAGTAAGAACCAGAAGGATACTTGTGCCAATGTTTACTTCCTCAGCTGCTGTGGTTATTAGCCTTTGTGTGCCTTACAACCTCCTGAGAGGAAGGGCTTCTGAAGACAGAGCTGAGGCACAATAGAGAGAGAAGGGAAAGCATCAGCAGGTTGTTTTAGCAAAAGCGCTGGATTGATAGAACACTATGACCGATATAAATCCCTGAATTAGAAGAACAACTTTTAGAATCTGTGGTGAACATATATATAGTAATATATAGTAAGTGTTTCGTGCACAAGTCAATAAAATGCTCTCCTCCGTGCTTTTCCTCTACAAATTTAGGACAATCATAAATCTCTAGTTTGCAAACACTTTTACATACTTTTGAGCACAAATCATGCAAATTCAGCGTACTTTTAGTGCAACTTCAGACAAACTCAAAAAGTCACTTAAAAGTACTGAAATGGGTTTATTTTTTCATGTTAGGGCAGAGAGTAAAAAATAAACAGACAGGTAAAGACAAGTGGTATAATGTGGACTTTGTTCTGTGTTAGAAATACGGGTGAGCTCAACAAAAAAACAAAGGCTCAAGATTATGTTACTGAAATCAACAGAACAATGAGAGAATAACTTAATCCCACACCTGAATATATGGCTGTAATTATTAGGGTGTAAATGGCAAGTTTCATCATCAATTAAAAATAAGGACTCAATGATGTCACAATTTATGCTGATATGATTTTCAATTTGATTCAGTGATCAGCGTGAGACAAAATCACATGCTGATTCAATACGATACAAAATCCCCAAAACTTCTAAAATATCAAAATATCACTTTATAGGCTCGATCAGACATTTGAACATATTTTTAAACAAAATAAACTGTGCCATATTCTATGTAAATAAGCTTCAATTTTTCCAAATAATGTAAAAGAAAGCTAAAATAATACATATCTTTTGCAAACATTAAAGTAGGATATAATGTATACCTTTATTCAGTATAAATGTCTTAAGAAACTTTATGAGTCTTTAATAGGCAAATTTAAAAAAGGTTATTACAAATTAGTGGAAAATCAGATGGAAAATACAAATTCCACATTTCTTCCTCAAGCACATCTTACAAATAAATACTGCATCAATAAATGATTGATATTTTCTATTTGGATTAATGCCTCTGACCCGTAAAATCATTGAATCAACCTATGGACATAAAGCCATGTCTTGTTATGTCCTGGTAATTAGACAGAAAGAGACTTCCACCCTGAACTGATAAAAGACAGAAGTTTATCTAATCCCTCAATAGAAGGTAAAGATGGAGTTCATGCTGAAGGCTTTGTGTGCTCTAGGAATTCATTAACGTTTATTTGCTGTCTTCCTGGATACAGAAGACTTTACTTTGCTGAGCAGTTCAATATCAAACTCATTTCCCTTCTCTTGACTTTAGAAACAAAGGCTGGTAGACTAGAAAATTAGCATTGAGACGAAAGAAGAAAGATAACAGGTGGCATAGGTTTGCATCAAATCTTAGCATCAAAGTTGGTTAAAGTGAACAACTTGTCTTTCCTAACATTAAAAATGAAAAAAAAAAAGCCTGTCAGCGGCTGGGAAGGAAAGGAAATATCTAACCCAGTTTCGCTTTAAGACTGGGGGAAAAAATAGAGACGCTAGCTTGATCTGGCACATAAATCTGCATTTTGCTTCCTTTAAAGCAACTCACTTTACTTTTTTATTCTAACTAATCTTTACTTCAGATTTTCCAAAACATTGCACTAAATTCAGCATTTAAGCATTTAATATTTGTTTTGATGTCATGGTTTCCATTTTGTCATTGAAAATTGGCTCCAGTGTACTCTTACACTGAAATGATAGACTGTTTATTTAAAATATACTAAACATCACTTCGTTGACCTTTTTTTCTCTTTTCATTGTGTCCACAGACAATATTCATCATACGTAATTTTACAGGCCAGGTTAAGTGAACAATTTATTCCTTGCAGTGCTTTCTAATGCATATGTGGCACAGTTTCAATTCATTTTTACATCCATTGATGCCATAGCTCTCTCTAATCTTCTTAAATATATGATAATTGATTGAACATAGTATTATTGCATTACTTGAAGACAAAGAATGATATTAATGAATGTGTTTGATGTGCACTGAGCTGTGTTGAGTCTTCCAACACAGCACACACTGGTAAACATGCAAAGATGCAGTGAAAAACCCAAATTTTAATGTATTTTTAAATGAAGGGGGTTATTTATAAATGTGCAGTTCATCCACACTATTATTAAACTGAAGTATCTCATCATCCTATCCTACCATCCTGCAGAGGTTCAGTTTAACATCAACAGCACAGTGCGCCCGGAGGCATGTGTCCTTGCATTTAATGCTCAGGGAGTGCAAAAGAGAGGCAATACTCCGTGATATCACTCCCAACAATCTATTACTCAACTGAACCATTTCTCTCAGCACTGCTTCCAAATTACATTTGTGCTTTTGAGTTTTTTTCCCCCGACTCCAACATGTGCAGGGCTGTTGTGTGGTCAGGTTTCTACTGATTGCCTTGCCCTACAGATTGAACAGAGTTGTGATGTGTCTTTGAGGCCAAAGTGGCCTTTGCCTGCTTGACAAATGGGTATGCAGCATCTGTCGTAGCTATAGACAACATCAATATTCCGGAGTGGGATGAAGTGAAACCCCAACAAAAACTGCACTGAGGAGCTCAGATGTTCTTCGGAGGACTGATTAGGTTCGGTGCAGATGTTCAAGGATATCAGCAGATTTAATCTCGGAGCAATCATGCAGGAATAAGATAATATTCATGTACCAATGCCTATGCAGGCAGATCTCAGCCCCTTGTGAAGATATCAGGAAGTGAACAGTTAAAGACTGCTACTGTCTGCTTCAGGTTCTTGGAGGAACCATGGTTGCATGTGATGTGTGTGATCACTTAACACAAATCATCCCTCATATCTTAAAATCACACAGTTGCATATACTTGTGGTTGTTGTTCAAGGTTTTCCCACTTAGTCATCTTACAGATACTCCTGATGACTGTCTTCACTGTTGTCTCACAGAAGCCATGGGATGGCTGCATAGCCACAAAGCTTTATCTTCACTATATTCCATAAAACTCATCATGGCAACGCAAATTTGCCACAGTACAATCATCATTCTGCTGTTGTGATGCTGGACAGGACAGAGTTAATTTTTTCAAAAGAACTATATAGTAAAAGGGAATAAAAAAGGTATTCTAGAATTTGCTACATTGTTATTTTATATTCTTTACAAACAGAAAGTTCTATTTCTCAGGTTTGACATTCAGTTTGTTTAAAAAAAGGTTTTATTTGACAAAATAACCTTTGTATTATGTTTTCCTGTGATCATAATCATCATCTACAATTAAAAGCTAAATCTTTAGATGACTGAGAAAGCATCGGTATGAGTGATACTTCACCTGGATTCACTTGGTAATGGATTGATGCCAAATTTTGCAGTATCACCCAGACCTATTAGGTTCACTCCAAATGGGTCATCAGTTCATCAGGCCAACACAGAGACTAGCGATCATGCATGCTGACACTCATTCTTTAGTCGAGTTAGTCTTATCAGCCAATCCATAATTCATGATTTTAGACTGTGAGGAGAAGTTGCAGTTGCTGGAGAGATATGAATGAAATCATTCATTCATTCATATCTGTGAACTGGGTTTCCAACTATATACACTTCTACCTTCTTGTTTGGTTATAAGGATTGAAAGTATCTCTGCTAAATGAGTGATCTTTACAATTCAAGATTTGATTAGCTTTTGTCATATTAATTATTTTAACCTTAAATCTCAATTTGATTACAATGAGCTCTGCTGCTATTGGTTGACTTTTTGCAATAATTATGAGATGTGTCATCTTCATTCACTTGTGGGAAGAAAACCCGATGAAACTAGCAGAAGCATCTTATTTCCGTGGTTTGTATTGTTGTTGTTTTTTTTTAAATAAGTCAAATAAACCTTACAAATGATTGAATACACAATTTTCCTCCATTTACAGTGCAAATAGAGGAAAGTTCTGCAAGCATCCTATATCTGATTTGTAAGCGAGAGCATCAAACACTAACATGACCCGCTCAGAAGCAGAAACCATGTAATTCACCACAGTAACACCACAGCTGCTGTCCAGCTCTGTTTTATATCCGTTTTGTGTTGAGTGGAATTTCAATTTTTTCTTTCTTTCTTTCTTTCTTCTTTCTTTCTTTCTTTCTTTCTTTCTTTCTTTCTTTCTTTCTTTCTTTCTTTCTT
>JAVQJG010288217.1:0-15685 GCA_036024015.1 Craterocephalus amniculus | reverse complement strand
GTTGTTGGTAAATGAATATTTTTTAAAGGCTTTTAATTGTCTAGGTTTTACTAATGATGTCAACACAAGCTTTATTATTATTTCATTAGTACTTTTATCAGCTTGATGCTCTAAATCTCAATCAAAGGCCTAATTAAAGGCCTCCTAAGAAAACAGCAAGAGGAAGGTGTAACCTCACTATTAGTTTAATTACCATATTGTTAGACACAGATCTTTTTTGTCCTAATTAACTTTGCACCTACAGTAGCAGCTGCTTTCTAAGTTTTCACTGCTTTCATTTTTTTATTTATTTAAATTTTCTTTTATATATATATACATATATATATATGTATCTCCGCAGGTCTGGTTTCAAAATCGCAGAGCTAAATGGAGGAAAAAAGAGAACACAAAGAAAGGTCCCGGTCGACCTGCTCATAACGCCCACCCCACCACCTGCAGCGGGGAGCCCATGGACCCGGAAGAGATCGCCCGGCGCGAGCTTGACAGGCTGGAGAAGAAGAAACGAAAGCAGGAGCGCCGGCTGCTCAAGTCCCAGAACAAGCTCTTGTCTGGGGATTTATTTCACACCCCTGGATCAGACAGCGACAGCGGGGTGTCACATGTGACCGACAGTGACCACAACACTGGCCCACCCTATGACTCCTTGGGAGGGCAACAGTCGAGCTGCGACCAATCACCCCACACTCTCCAGACCCCAAACCAGAACCAAAGACACTCTGACAAAGATGCTGGTGGATCTGAGCTGGACTCGCCCGACCCCAGCCACCGGTCAAATCTGTGCTCTAACAACAACAGAGCCTCCAACCTGCAGAAACTCAACCCTTTTAGCGTCGAAAGCCTCCTTTCGGACTCCAGACCTAGACGCAGCCCTGCGGCCTTACCCTCTTCACGGCCTTTGATAGGGAAGGGACACTTCCTCCTCTATCCCATCACGCAGCCGCTTGGATTCATTGTTCCTCAAACTGCTCTGAAAACAACGACGGCTGTGAGCTGCGACGGTAGTGACACTCTTTCGGAAAAAACCCAGCCCAGCGTCCGCTGCAGCGTCTCGGCGAGCTCTTCGGGATGTAGGAGCAGCTCGCCGGACTATGCGGACGCCACACAAAAGGGACAAGTGGGATCAGAGAAAAGGACAAGTTCACCGCACACGAGCCCGCCCAGGGCCGCCTTTTCCTCGGGCAAACAAACGTCTGTCATTTGCAGCGACTCCAGTTTTGCTCACGAACATAGTCCACAACTCAGCGCGCCTGTCGATACAGACAAAAAAGAGCATTTAGTGAACAAGGACCACCCTGACAACCCCGAGTGTGCCCTCAGTGACTGCCCCGCACAAACAAACTCTAAAGAAGATGTCGACATGGAATAAATCAGTGGGGGTAAACAAAACTGAAAATGTACTGACATCGCCTCTAAACGACACCTTTTATTAGGCCAAAGCTTAACCAGAAACTACATCTTTGAATTTAAACCCTAGGTTTCCCCGCAATCTCTGCTGACATTTTTTTTATTATGTGCTCTTCTTTCTCCTTTCTTTTCGAGCGTGTATGTGTGTATGAGTCAGGAGTCTTTAGATATCCTTTAATGTGTGATAACATGTTAAAAAAACACACACGACCAACAAAAATCCTCAAGAGCTGTAAGAAAGGTATTATACTATTTATATATGTAAGGTTTTTCTTAAATAAATCTATTGTATACAAGCACCTCAAACCGTGTGAGACCTTAAATAGCAGTACATCCGTGCAGGACTACTGTACAGTAGGAAGGGCTTTCTAAAGAAATATCGTGTTGTACTATGTATATTGCCTTAACAAATTTATTCATCTATAAGCCCCCACTGAAATGAGGTTACGAGCCTGAGGCGAAAAGGACCCGCTCGACTCCTGCAGAGTTTTGATATGAAAGTAATTATTTTCCCGGTGGCTACTGCAGGGGGATTCAGTTTATTTTAGCTCAAAGGGGGTTATAATACATTACCGATTTATAGTGATATGAAATCACATAAACTTCCAAGAATAATAGAATTAGCATGAAAAGGCCTGGGTGTCAAATTGAAATAGGAAAATAATAGCCCCGGCAGCTGGGAGTGTGTGTGTTTGTGCATATTGGATAGGAGATGGGGATTCGTGGGGAGGCATTTTCATGAGCTTTTTTTTCTTTCTTTCTTTCTTTTTTGTCTTCCTCCTCTTCTCCCTCTCTCTCAACTTTGTCAGGGGCCCCCTTGTAGCAGGGCTATATTAAGATAGATGTTCGATGATATCCCTCATTGTTCTGTCGCTTTACATTGATGTTTCTGTGTTATCAGCCTATTGATCATGCGTCGGGTGTAATAGGACGGGCTGAGGCAAACGTGCCTATTTACAATAGCAGAACACATTTGTTCTAATAGGGCTGGTGGTCCCCAGGGAAGACGTGCAGGATCTGGGACATCTGCTCCCTTTTGCAATATTAGCGGTGCTGACCACAATATCAAACGGACCCAAGGAGGAAATATCGAGGGCGGTGTGTTGGGGGAAAAAGGAAAAAAAAATAAAAAAATAGGGGGCTATATGTGGAGCTTCTAACACCCATTGTTAAAAAAAAACAAACAAAAAAAAAACTCCACCCCCTTTAGTGTTCTCTTTGGGTTTTGATTTGCAAATAAATTGAAAATAATCAGAGGGGTGAGCTTTACGTCTGAGCCGGCGCAAATGAATTTCTGAGCCAGTGTCCCTAGCAAAATATTTACATAAATTTCAACCCATGCAGTTGTTTGCTCTAGGAAGCAATGTCTTATTAGGTTGGTGGTGAGGCTTGGGGTTGGAGTGCAGGGGCAGATACAGCCAACATGGGACGTGCGCTGAACACGCACCAGATTAGGCCGGCGTGGCTCTAGGTTAAAGGTGACGGTCTGAGTCTGAATTATTGAGCTGAGATTACAGCTCCTTTATTGCTTTTGTGGTATTTTTTCCACAGTCTCAACCAAAGCATCACAAGCGAGATTACATAAATCCTTTAAATAAATCATATTAGACAAAGTTTTGCAACATCATCAATTTGTGGAGGAAAAGAAAACAGAAATGCAGAAATTCCTACGCCGCTTAGTTTTTTTAAGAAAGTAAACCTTTCCCCTTAAATCTTCCGTAAGAGACTATTTGGAATAACCCTCTTAGATTCATGGATGTGTATTTTTCCATGCAACTCTCAGGCTATTTGGGACGTATGCCCAGTTCATCCATAATTCATTAGCACACTGAATACGAGTATCGCTGGCTGCACATTGGTGGCCTTAAGGTGAAATTAGCGATTTGCTTAAGTAGTTAAGCTTTTCCTGCCTGAGAGCTGCACGCTGCATGATTCAAGACAAACTATCAATCGATATGCCCAGGCAGCCTCCAGGAGATGTGTCGTCCATGAATCATACTTTATGAATTCAATTTATACCCAGAGAAATTTTCAATTTGAACGCCTGATCATTATGGGAGAGTGTAAATTGTTTTTGCTCTATTATGCATCGGACGCCATCATTTTTCTTTCTAATTACGGAGGTGTCAGGTCGGGCTGTCATGCAGACGCTGATTTTCAATTTAACTGATCATCATGCATTCATTTTCCCATTTGATAAATCTGCTATCTCAAAGCTTCTCCATGCCCGGAATGCTAAAAGAGAGCCACAGATTGGCAAACTAATAGGGGCCTGTATGCGGCAATAAGTGCAGATCAGGCAGCTAATTTAGCACCTCCTGGTATTTCCATTTCCATTTCTCATTTCCAACTCTCAAAGGAGGAAAAGCAGCCCAAAGGCAGAAAGCTGGTAGGCTTTTCATATCGGAGAAAGACAGAGAGAAAGAAGTCTACCAAAACGGCTTGTTTTCAACCACACATTACCTAAATTAGGATATCAAGCTTAATTAAGGCTAATAGAGTTTGCTCAGTGTGTGTTAGTTTTATTTAATAGAAACAAATTTGCGCAATTAATTACGGCCGTGATATTAAGAGTCTCGTTTGCAGCGTTCGAGATGCAGCCTAAATGAGCATCTTCAGAAATAAGCTTCTCATTTCCAAATCAAGTGAATTACCAAAATGTTTTTACCCAGGCTTTCATCTCAGGCATCATATCGTTTTATTTCCCACATAACATCCAAGTCAGATGAGACTTGAATTGATTGGTTTACTCCACCGAAAGACTTGGATAAATGCAGCTATGTGCTGATTTTTTCTTGCAGAAATTATCTGTAAATGTTTGTATTGAATTCAAGATTTTTTTCTGCATTGCAATTCACGAAAAAGTAATCGTGTGAAGTATGATTTTATTAGCTGATGCACTGTTATGCATTTTCAAATAACAGTGACGGGGAGGGATTTACAAGTTTCATGCACAAATCAACTCAAATGGACAATTGTGCTCTCCCCACAAATCCATCTGTCTGTGCAGGCTACTCTTGTGCGCTTTGTGTTCCTGTATGAGATCTTAGAGGCTCCGAGGGCTCAGTTTGGATAAGAAAGAACCGTGTCCCTTTAAAAAGGATCCTCCATGAAATAAAATGGCACTTGACATTTGGCTTCTCCTCCAGCAACTCTGCCATGCCTTTTAGGATTATTTTACATCTCATACTCATTAATGCGCCGGCGGATTTAATCATTCTTATCTTTCCTGTGCATACCTGGGATAAGCCTGAAATTACCATCTGCATTGATTTCTGGACAACCCTTAAAATAATTTTAATTATATCTGGGTATTTCGCAAGAAAGAAAATACGTAGAATAAAAAAATGATAATGGCACTGCTCAGATTTGCTTGTGTTAACGGGAAAACTGAAATGAAGGCTGATTTAAAGTTTGCCTAAATTCTGCAGGGTTTGCGCAGCTTAGCTCTCACCGCCTGCACGTGTTTTTTGTTTTCTTTTAGACTTAAAAAAATATATCTGTGAAAAAAGAAGAAAAAAAACTGAAGCTGGTGATTTTTGCACTAGAAATGATATCTTCAAGTTTTAAAGAGACAATTTTACTAGTTCCATTTTGTGCCAAGGTTTTCACCCTCTCTGGATAGAAGATTTGAAAAGGATTCATTAATTATCTTTGCTGAAATCATATAAAAAATACCACATGCTATGATGCTTGTCCACTGAGGCATAATGATAGCTGATTTTCTTTGTTTGTGTGCGTGTATAAGTGTGTGTTTATTTACTGAAACATGACATGTAAAATGCCATCTTTCTAGTAAATAAGACACAAAAAACTAAAATTAAACTGTCATTTGGTATTCTAAACATTTATAAGCAATCACAAACATTGCAGGAACTTATCACAACTTTTGTTTCCTAATTTTAAATGGGGTAGTGTTCAGCAGCTTTTGTTATGGACATTTAAAGATGAAGCTGATCTTTTCATTACTTTGACACAAAAACAGCACAAAATATTTGGTGACCAATCAGGATGAAATTCTGTACTTCCATTGTAGTGAAGGATGAGACTCAGTCTGGGCAAAAACACACTTTCCACCTCCCTTTTAAGAAAATCATTCTCATTTAATATTGCACATTTCTTCATTATGCATGCTCCATATTGTCTGGGCATAGCTCTAGGGAAGGATTACATATTTTAGACGACTCATCCTCACAATGAGAGCACTTGCATATACTGGTATGTGAGACAGGAGCCTCTTCAGAATGGTCCCACCTGTTGCAATCTTTCTTGTGTCCTTAACAAAGGGGCTCTACATTTTGCTTTTGGATAACACGATCCAATAATTTTTCGGATGAAGACCATATTTAAAAAGCAGATAATTCTCTTCATATTATGCCGGCATTTAATGTTACAGCATGGATAAACTTAAAATTTTATTTGCAAAAAAACTTACAGAACACCTTTGCCTTCATGCATAATAATCATACTTGAATAAACTCCAAGGTGATCTGAATTAGGTGCCACACAATCGTTACGACCCATTTTGCAAAAAAACTTGAATCAAAACTCTGATGCTGCGACAACTTTTGCTTATATATTTGACTTCTTGGCGATTTTGTGCACTAAAACCATTAAGCCATTTGTTGATAGTGATCATATCTTCCAGCCCAGACTCTTTTTGGGGATGGTCTTTGTATTTATTGCTTGGGAAAAGTTTACAACATTGTACTAGACAGAAATATTAAGCCATGATGAATGTCACAAACTAACTTGGCTTTAAACATTTATCTGAACAACCAAAACTTAAGAGAGTAAATAATGTGAAATCCTGGAGGAGAATGGGAGATGCTCCATGGTATCTTACAGGCCAGTAAAAAAAACCCCAAAAAACCACATCATTTCAAAAAGAAAAATAAACAAAAACAAAGAACATTTTCCACTTTCACTTCAAATTTGACAGTGGTATTGATTGAAATATGATTTAATCCCAAAAGGAATTAGATTTACATACATTTTCTATATTTGAAAAATACAAGGGAACACAATGATTACATCTCTGTACATAGCAATTATCACCTCCTCTGCTGTTTCTATTTACATCAACATAAAAATATCATCAAAACATATACTGAAAGCCATTGTCCCTATTTGGCTCCAATTTCTCAGTTAGCTCATAAAGTTTTACTTATCTGTTTAAAGAGCCCAAACTTATGGTGAAGGGGGAAAAAACTGTTTTGTTTTTTTGTGATTAGTAGCTTTAGACAACCTAAAGTTGCATTCATTCATCATATTAACAAACCTCTTACAAATGAAAAAAGAAAAGAAGAGGCATAGAAATGTCAAAAAAAATTACAAAAACTACAAGTTTTTGTCATTTGTTTTAACAGACAGCATTAAATGAACAAAAACAAAGAACAGAAAAAAGGCTCATCTAGCTCATCCTGGTGATTCAAAGGCAACTTACAAGAATCCATCATGCATGAGTAAAAACAGTCAGGAAAGAGTCAGAAGTCTCCAACCAGTGTCAATCACTGTCTCATCTACATGTGCAGTCTTATTAGCCCGTCCATGCATTATGGCCTCTTTGGGAGGGAGGGGCTTTTTAAAGGCAGACCTGAAGCACAGCAGAGAGAGAGAGAGGGAGAGAGAGAGGGGCTATTTATCTAAATTTCCAAGCTTTTCAAGGTTAGTGAATTCTACTTATAGGGAAACATGACTTTTTTTCCATCCCTGCAACTGTCATTTATTTATGGAAGCGCTTACAATCACTAATATTTTACAACCTGAGTAGCCGAATGCTCAAGTATGATACAGCAGTCTGGGTGATGTTAAGCGCATGCTCCAATGGGTAATAAACTCAAACCTATTTGTCCAGAGTATTTTGCAGGAAAAGTCAATTATTGGACATTTAACCAACTAAATATCCTCAGTTAAGGTAAATAGGAAAGATTCCCACAAAGTGAATGAAAGAGATTGATTACTTACAAAAACACAACTAATGATGCGATATGTTTGCCATATGATGAGGCAGCGAATAATCACCCATTCCATCACGAGCTGTTGGCCATGCCAAAGCAACATGCACAATATAGGAAGGAGTGAAACAGTCATTTACTGTAGGAGTGGGATGTGAAAGCAATCCCTGATCCAAGAGGGAGGGGTGACACTGACAGAAAACTCCAGGCTATAACAGCAATCAGACTTACTCTGAATGCTTTGGTTTAATATGTGATAACCAGTAGCTATGTTTAGCCAGCTGAGCCAGGAACTTAAATCCTTGAAACAGCAGTTGAAGAAGGTAAAAAACTAACTTGAAGACACATGAAGACCATGAATTCATGATGATATGGAACATTGCACAAATTTAGAGGGAAGAATAAACCAGGTTGTCCAGACCAGAAAGCAAGTAACATCCCCCCAACGGGTTTATGAGAGCTATCTGGGGAAACAATACTTTACATCCTCTAAAATGGTCAGAAGTTACCCTCCATGAGACCAATAGCCAAATTTAAAAAAAGACCAAATAAAAAATGTTTTTCCGCTGTCGATGATAAGAGGAGAGAAATGGTTTTCTGCTCGTGCCATTCATTTGTCCAAGAACCAGCTACTTGTAGAAATGGATAAATTTGTGCAGGCAGGTAACCTCAGTTCATGAAGTCCTGGTATGGTTTCATAGCTCAATAAGCCTATCATTTCTCTGAATCTTCCTCACTAGATCAATGTGAATCCTCACCAGGCTGCATGTACAGTAGCAGAGAAGTTACCTAAAAGGGGGAACATTCTCAGCTGTTGAGGGAGTGGGGAGGGGAGGAGAAGCTACCTTTTGTTCAATATCCAACTTCCAAAGGCCCAAAGGTAACATCTAAAGCAAGACATTGCTGCGCACCAAGAAAGAAGGAACAAGAACACATTAGAGTCCCAGTTAGACTTCTGAGAACAGTAGATACACATGAATTCTCAGAGACCATCGTATTGACCACAGCTGGACGGAAAAGTTTAGGGTGGAAGCTCTTCTAAAGCATTAACACAGTTGGTGTCACCCTGCCAGGATTGTAGGTGTTTGCAGTTGAGCAGACATTTGTCATGTTGTTTTGCATGCAAAATGGATATCTTATGTGTTTACATTTCAGAGAGCTTCAAATTTATATTAACCTCCACATAAGAAAAAATAGATAAACAGGAAGTGACAGTGATTAACCTACCAGTTGGGAACCAAGCCAACCAACAACAGAAAATCTATTATTGCACTGGCAGTAAAAGACAAAAACATCACAAATAACATGAGGCTGAAAAAAAACAACAAGAAGAAAGTATGTTTTTCCTTTTTATCTGTAAAATAATTACAGGTAAAGTAAACAAGCAAATCTTGATGGTGATTACCATTTCAAAGATCATTGAATAATTATTTTTATTCGCAAGGTGCTAAAAATGTGACTGAACAAAGTAAAATGTTTTAAATAAATACGATATATAAATATGATTATGTCACGACTGTGACAAGGTCAAAGAAAACTTTAAAAAAACCATGTTACTTGTTAAAAAAATGAAAAAAAAAATATATATATATATATTGTTTATATGTTTATTGTATGCAGGCACGTTTTTTTTATTACCATCAACGAAAGAAGATGGAGAAAGAAAACCTCTCTATAACATCATCATGTTCTTATGTCTTTACTGAATATGCATCCTCCACAGGTCTGACTATATAATTTTCATATGCAACTCAGAAAATTATTCTTTAAAATCTTTTTTGGAAACAGCAAAGTTATGAGCAAATAAGAAAAAAAGTATAATTATAGATAGGCCAGGATATTAATCTTATTAATACACATATCCCTATGAGAACAAGGGTGCAACGGGGAAAGTTGTCATATCATGTGTTTTGAGTAATCATGTTTTCTCTTCTCAAAACGCATGTGCTTTAAGACAAGGATTCATTGAATTAATCAGGATTCTTTCCTCATGTGTTGGTACATGTAAATCTCATGTCTGTGTACAACATTCTCTGCTGCATTTCATACACAGAAAGCTTGCTCTAAATCGTGGAGCATAAAAGCAAATAAATTTAACTGAGGTCCATGTTGGACTGCATGCAGCTGGTGTAAGTCAAATCAATCTGGGATGCTGAGACAAGTAAACTTTACTTTATCCCAGTTATTGTGGGGTTTTAGTGAGTAATGGAAGCTTGCTTTTCACGGCAGCATTCGTGATTTTATGTTCATGGATGCACCCGTGGAAATTTCGGGATCGAAACATGTAGGTGCATATAAAGAGCATGCTGAATTGTACCCTAACCGGGATATCATTTATTATCTGGTTTATTGTCTGCATGTAAATGTTGTCATTGGGAGATTACTGCTTGGTGGCGATTCATATGAAATAGACAAGCATTTTCCCTCCTTGACTTCCCAGGGAATCTGCGCCCTGGAGGTTAATGAAGTGTGAAGTGTGAAAAGTTCCCTAGATGGGATGAGTTAAATAGTGTTCTCAGATGTTAAAGCAGCACTGTCCAAAATTACTTGTGTGTGTCAGTTCTTAAATCTGGCTCAGATGACCCCATGGGCCACCTGCTACCACCATGGGACTTATACCATACTGTGTGTTCCAGCCAGTCCATAGTCATGGGTGTAATAACACAATCTCAGCGAGTATTGGAATTGAATCTATGGAATTTTCAGACATTCGTTTTCCAGGTAAAAAGGTGAGTAAGAAATTTAACATTCAAAGATGGTGAATTAGCACCGAATTTATTTAATATTTTGTTAATACTCTGTTTCTTCTCTCAAGAATAACAGTTAATATCACAAAAATATTAATCAGAAATTCCAACCTATCTCCAACCTCTATAATGGATACAATATGTGCCTAAGGGAGACTTGGCTAATAGACATTTTTGGCTGCAATTAAAGATGGCTCCCAGGAAAGACCTGACATGTCTGCTAAGGCTGGAGTCCCAGACTCGGCTCTTTCCTTTCGTCATTAAAGTGGTATTGCAAATGTTCTTATCACATCAAGGCCAAGACCTCAGATCTCACTATTACACGCACATTATTTAATCCTTTGGCTCCCCCGTAGTACTGACATGTACAATTTCTGTCATCAACGTGCCTGTAAGCTCAGAGATGGACCTGACTCTGAGATCCACTTGAGGTCCAGTTTTTCATTTAATAGCTATGGGGAAAAAGGGTTCAACAGGCCTGAAATGTAACCCTTAAAGTGCTCTGTATAGAGGATCCTGTTATGGCTCTGTAGCTGCTCAGATCGATCACATTAGGGCTAAGGAAGTGCCAGATGTGACAGCCCAGAAACATTTCAATACTGACACAGTGTGTTTGAGAGCTTCAGGCGCACTCCTGGAGGAAAAAAAGTGCCTTGTACCAGTTCTGTAAATGGGTGTGATTAGTCATAAAGGAGCTTATTGGGTCGAGACTGGAAGCAAGTTGGAGGTGATAGTGGGACAGAATCAATGCTGTTTACCTCTTGGAGGTGTGAGCATATCCATCAGCTGCACTGAGGATGGTCGCGGTACCCCCCCCCCCCCCCACACACACACACAGACACACACAACACATTATCGACAGTTTGAGGAAAACCTGAAGGAAGGAACATTTCTGGTATAACATTTCAGGGCTCTGCTATCAGGGAGCAAACTGAGCTTTTAAAAGAAGGTATAGGCTATTAAAGCAGGGAAGACAACTGATTAAAACAACACACAGTATTTGTGTAGGAAATCTAATCTTTTACTCACACACAAGCATCAAAATGTTACAGGTTTACCTCTGGATCTGATTTTTCTGATTTAAAGTTTCAGTCTCTTTTAAATTTATAAAAATGACAGATGAAATCCTGTTTTTGAATCATAACAGCATTCATTTTGCCATCGAAGCTCACCTTTAGATAAAATTATCCCGAAGCATCTCTGCCTAATGCAATAGTGCATTTATACACCCAGAAAACACAAATATTGTGATATACTTGCGCTCCATATATCATATTCAGAAACCAATGTGTTGGTTAACAGTGAGCCTGTCATATTACCTTCAGCCTGGGATTGCTGTGCGAATGTTTGTTGGTGGTTTTCTCACCAGCAGTAACCTGGGGACACACCAAACCAGTCAATCACAGAGATAGTCACACAATGGGAGATAGACAATATTAAGGAAATAATAGTTTAACTTCCAGCAAAGAGGTGAGCTGACCTAGTTCCAGCACTCACAAGCCACAGCGTCTCTCTGAGGACTCGATTCTCTTCCAGAAGGTGACATTGTCCTTGATGGAAGGCAGTCATGGCACCTGCAGTGCAACACAAGTTTTCCCTTCAATCACACAGATATGACTCCAACTGCATTTTGAGGAAGGGGCACAGACCAGAAATGATCTCACACTGGATACAGTGCTGTTTATGACAAAATTAAACATTTGGAGAGGATGGTTAATTAAAAGTTAAGGTTTATCTCTTGATCCACAGAACACAAAAGTCACATAATCTAAAATCTAATCGTTTTTTCTGTTAGTCTTCAAAGTTTCCAGGAAATAATCAGGCTGAGTTCTCAGAGGATTTGTGTTGTCATCTTTCAATCCATGGTCACAATTCCTGCTGAGTCTATTCCAAACAGCATTTCAGAAGTTTAATTACTCTGTGAATGTATTTACAACAATCACAAAAAGCATCCTTTAAAAAAAAGCTCACAAGACAAGAGACAGCTTTTGACAACAGCTTATTCAGCCACAGATCTCTTAGCAGTCTGCAAATTTAAGATATCCTCCAGTACAAAAGCCCTTTCCCATTAATGAATAGAACATGAGCTAAGGAAATTATTCCTTGAATTCTCTTGGCAGATAATGATTCTCATTTTTATCAGTGGTTTATCTTCTAAGGTCAAGATTAAAGTGAAAAGTGATGTGAACCCCCAGTGTCTCCAATTAAGAGAGAGGAAGGAAAAGAGAGGGGGTGAGAGGGAGCAGAGGTGGACTCCGCTGCATTACTCCACTTCCCACTCCCTCAAGTATCCCTGAGAAATAGAAAACAACACAATTAAATTATGACACCTGACACCTAGACCTCACATCAGCGTGAATCATAATGGACTAACTGCTGGAAGTGAGATCCTGTCAGACGATTAATGTGATCACACACATTAGCACCTTTCTAACTTGACATTTTTTAATGTTTTGGGCCATCCTTTAAATCTGCCTGGCTTCCCTGGTGCCGTGTCAAGAATAAACAATCAAATTCTGATGAATGTTCAGTTTAAACTGACCTGTACCTGGGTAAACCCCTGTTGCCCTATTACAAGTGAATGCAGACACACATCTGCATTTCCATATCAACATTGTAGTGTTCTTGATCATAATGCAGCATCCATACGGCATTGCCTCCCCAAATGGCTACATGGTTGGTAATATTCTCTGTGTAAACTGTTTATATTTAACAGGGAGGATATAAAAGTCATAAAACCACCAGATGTGATGACTATGCAAAGTTAAATGCCCAATATTGCTGAAGAAACACTGTTAAAACTTGTGAGTTGGGTCAAAGCCAGTTTTTCTTATTATCAATGAAGTATTAGTGCTTGTGCAGCAGCAGGGGCAGACTGAGACAAAAAACCCGACCATGGCATTTTAGCCTAGACTGGCGCATAAACCTTCATATACAGTCAGATCTTTGTGTTTCCTCGATTGTGAATTCCAACAATTTGGTTTCTGAAACCCACTAAAATCAGGCTGTGAGTGAGCAGGAGTCGATGGAAGCAGACACACAAAATACTTCCAAAATTACTAATTTCTTGATGAAATAATCAGATCAAGAATTATTGGATTCTCTGATAAAGTAGTAAACAACTGCATCATTAACCTTTACCATATCAACAAAAATGTACATGAATAGCCAATATTGTCCATAAACACAGACACAAAAGCTACCTCTAACATATGTAAACCCAGAAGTGTTCGGCTCAGTCTGTAACCAGTAACAGATAGTCTGAAACAGAAATTCAAAAAGCTGCTGACCCTCTGACAATGTAAATGAGAGACTGTTTAAAAAAATATTCTTGCTTTTAATAAGATGATTTAGTTCAGGAAGACTTTAGAGAGCTAAATTAAAGATCTACACTCACAACCAGTGAACACAACCAGTTAACCAGTAATTCTTCTGGTGGAAACACTGACATCATCACATAATTTCATGAATGTAAAGAGACTAACTTTTATTGATGTGTTATCATCACTTCATCATAACTTTGTAAACAGCCAGTGTGTTCACCACTAAGTGGCTCCTATGGATCAGACTTTGGGTTTAATGGGTCAGTGATGTGAGGTCATCATCTGTTATCATCCCTTGGAGCTAATCAAGGTCCTGCTGTCGTCCGACCGTCCATCATTTCTTTTGGATATTTGACAATGTCAGGGTTTTTTTTTTATAATTGTGAAGTTTATCTCAGCCTTCTCTCCGTTTGCTCTCCTCGGTTCTTACAGGTAGCTGCATTAACTAGCTCAGAGCCAAAAGGGGTTTAAAATATTTGATTGGTTTGGCCTGGGGTCAGTTAAGAACAGAACCAATGAGCTGCAGATCAACATGCTTCACGGGCTGATGGTGTTTTAAAAATTTGACCTGTGTTTGCTGTTGGCCAACGATCTACTGAGTTTTATGGTCCAGTCATACAAATAAATAAACTGTCTGCCCAAAAAAACATATCAGCTCACCGGGAAAATGTCAGATGGCCAGTCCACCCCTGTACAGTAGTGATATAGTCACACAGTGCAGGATCCTGTAGGAGTAAACAACAGCTGAGGATTTGCTTTTACAAATGTTGATTTACTATTTACATTAGATGACCACTTTAGCAGAAATAATCTGCTAATTAATTTCTATAATCTAGGATCCTTTTCTCTAACAAGATCTCATTTACATGTGCTATCCTTTTTCCTGGTCTGTGCCCCTGCATTGCCCCCCCACCAAAAATGTCCTAGACCCACCCCTGCTCATGGAGACGCTAACTTCTGCTAGTGTGGGCTTTAAATCTTCTTAACTCTGCAGACTTTCTACACTCACAAATCTGCATAAAGTTAAGGAGATAAGAGAAAAAGCCATGGCGTATGTTATGAGCTTTAAAGTTTTGTTAATGCATGGTCTGACCAGTCATTCTATATACTCGTCAAAGGTTTTTAGATTTTACCAGTTTTTTTGCAATCAAATGAAAAGATTTGTCAAACTCAGGAACAACAATAGAGAAAGAAAATTGTTCAAATTTTGACAAAGAAATCTTTAAACTCATTACAAAAAGTGAAGTCCTTTTATTGAATCACCTTGTTTCACTGAAAAACTGTTTTTCATTTCAGTTTGTGAAGTTAATTTAACAAGTTTTCTTTTTAGTAAATCTGATCAGTTTTTTTTCTGTAACATGCTGGTAATGATTTTTTGGTTTTGAGTGAAAACACAGAAGCTTACATGATATCACAAGCAGGAGTGCTACAAGAAATTCTGCCTCCTCTGACAAGATGCCCCACTGGACAGCACCCTGCTCGGTTATCACATAATTGTTGAGCATCATCTCAACAAACCTTCCACCTTGGAGTCCCATTAAAATTACTCTGCATATTTTCACAAGACCTTCTACCAGTGGCTCAAATGAAAAGACTCTAAATAGCTGCCTGGAGCAACACCTCCCCAAAGAGTGACAGAGGGAGCTTTCAGTGAAGCGATGAAGTGAACTGTGACCATGTTAGTTTTTAAAAAACATTTTGTCGGTCCAATACCAAACAAGTCTTTATTTTTCTTACAGATTGCGGGATGGAGACCTCATTTCAGCTTCATCAGGGACTCTGCATAGCTCATCTATAAATCATTGGACAATTTCCTGACAAGATGGATTTGCCTCTTATTTAGACACAAAATCTTTGAGTTGGGATAATTTACGGTGGGGGGGGGTTCAATCAAGCTTCATGATGATGGCATTCAGACATTATTTAGAAAGCAGGTGCCCTCTGGGCTGGTGGCTGGTCCCTAGGGGGGTCGCGGTGTTCCCGGGTCGGAGCGGCTGCTCCGGGCCTGCCCCGCCCTTAGGGGCCGGCGGGGGACGGGGGCGGCCTGCGTCTCCCAGCGTCTCTCCTCCCCCCACTCTTCACTACATCCACAGGTCGGGCTGTGGGAGGTGGGCTTGTTATGCGGGGTGGGGCCGGGGGGGCATCATAGTGGCCCTGGCAGCATGCCTCCCAGCTTTTAATCTCACTTAGACACTTAGACGCAGAACACAAATAACATCTGCACACACACACACACGTTTTGGGGGGCGGGACA
>JAVQJG010288216.1:0-30614 GCA_036024015.1 Craterocephalus amniculus | reverse complement strand
CTATCTATCTATCTATCTATCTATTAATCTAATCTAATCAGAATCGAGATGTTAATGATTCTGAGAATCAAACTATTGTCAATCCAAACTTTTTCCAAAAGTTCTTATGCTTTATTTAGTTCATTCTCCACCTGTAGTGTAAAGTACAAACCAAGTTGTGATGATAGATTCAATTAACGTTTTATAAAAAGTTCAAGTCTGTGATAGGAGAGGATTTATCTGTGCGTCTGACTGCATTTTTGTGTGTGTTGGCCATGTTTTGGTGAGAGATTCCTCAGCACCCTTATATGGTCAAGCAGAGTGCGACGCTCAGGGCAGTGTGATCTGTCATTGATTTCAGAAGCTTCAGCATGAAAGGAAAGCATTATCTAGAATATTTCTTAACCCGTAGAAAGAAAAGTATATGCGCTATATGTGTAAACAAAGTATTACAGTTCTAGCTGAAACTGGAACTGAGCCATGCAGATATCACTTAAAAGAACATTCAAATAGGGGTTAGAAAGAAGCAAATTTTAGTTTGTTATACATGAAATTCGTTCAGTCTGATAGAGAGGTAATAAACCGAACAGGAGGAGGATTTTATCAGATCTTCTGCTGGTAAAGTCACCTATAGTGCAATAATGGTGTTGTCTTTTAACTATTTAGCATATCTCTAGAGTTGCTTAATATTTGCATGTCAGTTTTTACTTTTTATCAATGTTTCACACTATAGCTTGCAAGGCTAAAAGTTCTTTAGTAGTTTCTGTTTTATCAGCTCTTTGAATGCATGTCTTCATTTAATCCATGCATAATCATTTTTGCAGGTTTTATTGTCGGTTGAATCATCATTAAAAGTCAGAAGAGTAGAAATATGGAAATTGCTGATTCTTTGCTGTGATGTGTGCCTATCTACAGTAAAGCAGTAAAACCAGGTGCTTTCACTTTGAATAGCTGCTGACATTCTATATATGGTATTGTAATGCATGCTTACTGTACTCAAGCGGCATGGATCCCTCACCAACTTGTCCGGCTGCGAGCATGTAAATGTTTTTCTGCATTCCTGTAACATCAAAGCTCCACCGGAAGAAAGCTTCACAGACCCTGTAAAGCATCAAATGATCATTTCAGAGCTCAACCTCTTTCCAACAACTGCATTTCAACAATAAGAAAGGCAACTTGTGACCTTAATTGTAATGTGATTAGACATATTTTAATACTTTTCATTATGAAACATTTCCTTTTATTTTGAATGAGATGTCTGAACCAACATGGTTACATCAGAGCATGTTCTCATCAGAATGAAGACACTAAATTAGAAAAATATTCTACAAGATGTTAGAATACATAAAGGCAAAGTCCTCCCAAAAAAGGCTCATTTCAAAATCCAGTCCCAAGTTTGACACAAGCTAAATCCTGTACAATTAACTGTAAAATCCTTTCACTTTCTATTTAAACAAATTCAGAACACTATCTTGTAAAATACCTGCCAAAAACAACTACTACCCCCTAATTTTACCGCTTGTTGCGGTTTTAATTGCCTTGTAAAACTTCACTAACTTTAGACCTAAATGGGAATTTTAACGTGTTCCAGCCTCCAAAGAATTTCCATGTTTCACAAGAGTCCTGCAAATGGACTGTGGGCTTATTAAGATGATTTCGCCACATATGAAGCATCTGCCTTTGTCTATAGGGGTTCAGGCTGCCTCATCTGGAATGCAGATAACTCTTAACATACCTTCAAACTCCTCTTGTGGAGAGGACAGAGGGCCAGATCTCATAGTTAAAAATAAAAACTGAACTAATAAACCAATATCTCAAGAAACACTGATCAATAATTAGCACTCCTCTGATAAATTATGTTTCTTCAAAGCTTCAGTTCATTGTTGTGGAAACTGTGTGTTACTTTCTGAGAGAAAATGGTTTCATGTGCACGAGAGGCAGAACAGTATGAGTGAACGGGGTATCCACACATAAAAGGTTCACTCCATATAAGGGAGGTTTATTATTCTTCTTATTTGGAGGCCTGGCCTCAGTACGATGCTGGTGAGGTCACTGTAGTTTTAAAGCTACAGAAACTGCAAGCTAACTTGTTCTCTTTAAGAGTCCTTTTATAAATTACTTGCAGCAAAAAGTGGTGACATTTTAGCAAGCATGAAAAAGATCATAGTCACCAGATATTCTAAAAGATACATTTATTACACCTACCAACCTAACCAAGAGCTAATTTGGCCTAATTATGGAGGTATTCTGCAACGGTATGTGGAATGTCAACATGCATCAGATCAGATCTGGAGCACTGAATGACAAGGCTGTTTTATAACTTTAGTGCCTGCAAGGTTTCCATGTTTGGAGGCATTTCATGAGCATATAGTGTATTAACCAATACCCATTCCATAAAATCATGTCAATAGATGGATGAATGTTATCGTTGCCAGGATTATTATACCATTTACAGAGCAAAAAAAGGCTCTTTTCAGTCCTAATCGTGCGCCATGGGAACCCTATTAAGCTGGCAAGCAATCAGCAAAACGCCATTGACTCAGTCATTCAGCTGTTTTCCTGCAGTGCTCTAAAATACTTCCTGACTGGATAGTTATAATATTGTATGTTTCTGAAAAATGACAAATGTTCTGTTCCTTCTGTTGAATAAATAAATAAATTCAGGCCAAAGCTCCAGCTGCTTTATTTGGATATTGTTAGTTTTTGCGATCTGCACTGTCAGATATCACGGCTATGTGCCAACCAAAATTAGTTGTAATTAAACTTTGATCTGATGAGGTACAATTGACGATGGAAAACCAGGATCATTTCAGGTTTTAAAGGGGTGTATCAACTTTACTTATTGTTTTAATGGTAAGAGAAATATTTACTCATAGACTGTAAAAAGACTGTATTTTGTTGGTCATTTAAGGCTCCAGATATTTGTAAGTAAAGTTTTGTTCTAAGTTTATTTATGTTAATAACATATCCCCCCTGCGACAGACTGGCGTCCTGTTCAGGGTGTACCCTGCCTTTTACTTGCAAACAGCTGGGATTGGCTGCAGCCCACCCGCGACCCAATTGGATTAAGCGGTTCAGAAAATGAATAAATGAATGAATAAATGAATGAATGAATGAACATATCCCCCCTGGAGAAAAGACTACAAACACATTATGTTGCAAATTACAAGAGTTATATATTCACTTTACTTTACTTCACTCTTTATGGTATCTTGCCTGTGGCAATATAGAGATAATTTAAAAATGCTTACCTGATTTGGTAGTTATTACAGATCTATTTGATTTAATGTTATGAAACAACTATATCCACATTAATTTTTTTAGTTATTCAATCTGTCAATTTTATTAAAAATATTAAAAACTTACAAATAATTGCTATTTGTTATTATTTAGTTTAAGTGTTGATTATCCAGCAGTTATTCTAAGCCCATGGTTAAAGATGAAGTGAAGTCAGTGCTGGTTCTTATACAGTAGGTGTTTGAATTTTGTTGTGTCAGTTTATTTAAGAATAATCCAGTTTTTTTAGCTGAGCATGGTTAATATTTCCTTGTTTGCATTACATCTGAGTTTAAGGTTTGTATCTCAAAGCAGGATTTATTAATGTTACCTAGAGTTATGATCCAACATGTGACTTCAGAAACATAAACAATAGCATGAAAACCTAGGTTTTATTCTTTAAGGGCTTTAAGCACTGATGCAGTGAATCGGTAGTCTTAGAAAAATATTTTGGGAAAAACTTGGCCAAAATATGACTGTTATATATGTGTATATAGTTATGATACTGTATTGTTAACAATACACTGAAATCTCTCAATATTGAAGCTGACTTTCATTCAATAGTGAAACAAGGTAAGGTAACATTTTATCAAAAAATATTTCAGTACTGTTGGAACGACTGTTCCAATTACGTCTGCAGGGAAATGGGCAAGTGGATACCTGAGCCCAAATTCAAGCAAATCAATTAAATAGCAATTATTACTAAGTGATATAGTTTCTGGTCTGCAGGTGCAAAGCATTGACACAATGATCATTGAATATTGACATTAGTAAATTGTTCATCAGGGTGTATGATGCCTGAAGTGCAGATATTAAAGTTTTTTAATCACAAATGTGAAAACATTACCCCAAAAACTGTAAGAGACAAAAGCTGTTAGAGCCATGTTGCCCACATCGTACAGTCTGATGCTTTCTGCAGTTTTTTCTTGTGGGTTAACCATGTTAATGAGATCATTTGATAAATTAAATGCCTGTATGAAGTGTTAAATTGTAACCCTCATCTTTAATATTTTGTATAATTTGAAAAAAGTAGTCATTATTACTTATTATTGATGCAATGTAAATACATCATGATCCAAGCAGCAGGTTTAAAGCAGGACTAAGGCAATACATTTGTCCTCCTCTTAACATTTCCTGACTGTTTATATTAAAGTTGGGAGGAGAGACCACGACAAAAGTTTCCCTCCTTTTTTGGAGTTCGAATTGGTTGTTGTGACATTCCAGACAAATCTATCCTCCCCACAATGAGGTGTGAGTCCCGATGGACAGGCACTCCGACTTGCCTTCTAGGGCTTGTATACACCCTGTAAACTCTTTAGAACTGGAGAAAGGATGGTGTAAGAGTGGGTCGGTTTGAAAGTTGCTGGCTCTGTAAAGTAACTCGTGAAATACGTGAAGCATACCTGTTCTATTATTTTGGATGTTGCTAATGTTAGACTAAGGGTCACGTGGTACACAAAGTTAAAACATAAAAAAAAAATTCAAGACATAATGTATTTTTGGGAGCATATTTCTAGATCCATACTTTACAAGTGATATACATAACTCTATTATTTGGAACTTTTGCTTTTGCATGTTTGGGCCACTTTTTCAATATTTCAGAAGTGAAACATGTGTGTGCAGCACCATCTGGTGGTGAAGTCTTTGCACTGCATGCTCTAAGTATGGCATCATCACAAAAGCATCGGGATAAAGTCTAGATTCACTATTAAGCTGTGTTATGATTTATCAAAATTATAATACTGTGTTCTAGAGGTTTTATTTTTTACATTTTAGTTAACTGTTGCCAGTTGCAGAAAGCATTATTTAGGTTTGCATATGGTACTTTGTAAAGGGTATAAAACGATAATTCTTAACTCTTATCTCTGCTCTCTTGTACATATAACAAGTGGCTAATGGATGCCTAAAGCTCATTCAGTACATTTTCTCTAACACAATAAACTCAGGTGTTGTACATTAAGTGACTTCTTTTTAACAGTCTCATACATCTCTGTAACTATAAGGAGAGTTAAGTGGGACATTCTGCAATTTTAGATACATTATGTTGAATGAACTGTAATGAGGAGCTTTGTGTTTTGTTTTTTTGTTTTGTTTTTACTAATTATTTTAGGGTACATCATCTTCAACCAACCAATTTTTTTTTTACCTGGTTCGAGTATCAAGAAAAAAAAAGAAACTTTAAAGACCTTTTACATCCAACAATTTCCCTCAATCTTCTTTTTATAGATATTTGCTAGATATGTTAACATAGTCCTGAGAGCATATCCTCTACATGTGTGGTAGTAAAATGATCATTTATCTCCATAGCCATATAAACTGGCCTTTTGCACTGAATTTATGGGATATTTTCCTATATTAAATTCTCTTATTAATGAACCATTATGCTGCAGGAACCAATTACAAGAAAATGAAACTATCACTCACTGGTTAACATTGTAAAGCAGTGACCTTTAAATGGATCTGCTCTGATGTGGCCCACAGCTGCAATACGCAGCAACACAGCTGACGTGAATGATGAAATAGACACTTATATTATTAATTCACTGTCTATCTTACCTGTCAGTGAAGTTTTGTTTCACTGTTACACACAAAGGGTTGACTGACTTTATAAGGACTTCATGCTGTATTTTTTGTGGCAAGTTATGCTCTTTTAATGTCTGAAATGTAAATCATCCAATCTGAATCCCTCTGAACACATTGTCATTCTGACCTGCATTAGGTCAAAGGACAAAAACTCTGATCAATAAATACATTGAGGTTTGAACTAATTGCAAACTGCTGTTTATTTACTTTTTTCCAGGCAAAGCAAGTTTATTTGTATAGCACATTTCATGTACAGGACAATTCAAGGTGCTAAATAATAGAAGCACGACAGCAGGGTGCAGAAAGCATTAATCACATTGTTTTATTCACATTGTTTTCATTTTCAGTCTAAGTTATATTGGGTTGTCTTGTTTTTTGCATTTGTTTATACAAAAAAGTACTTTTTCCTTATTATTTTCTCATACAAATGCAGATTTTTCTCCTTTTTAAAATGTAAACAATTTTCTATAATACTGGTCTTTTGAGAGGGATTTACACATAGTGAAACAGATCGATGAAATCTGATTTTGTTCACGTTTCTCCGCAGGTGGAGGATGGTGGTTGTGCCTTCCTGGCTGGTGTGCGGCATGGCGATGAGGTGGTGTCAATCAATGGGGAGCCATGTGCCAACCTCACTCTTTCACGAGCGTCAGCTCTCATTGATACATCTATTGAAAGTCTGCAGTTACTTCTGAAAAGGTAGTTTGTTGGGCAAGTAAAAGCATCAGCTGAAAGAGACGTTTGCTAAAGGAAAAGTATTGTGCTCTTCAAAATGTTTGTTTTCACACTCACAGTATATCATTTGTATAGAATACAGTGGAGTGTAAAATCGCATTTGTCTATCAGGATAATTCACATGAGTCTGTAATATGACAACTGTGCAATACATCACTGTAGGTCCTTGGTGTTCACATTACTAGTGCAAACTGATTGTGGCACGGTTATATTAGCATTTAGATCGCTTGGTGTTTTTTGGCCTGTGCCCTTTTACACCATTCATGTGCATCCATGTATGGTTATGTTTCAAAGAGGAAATGCATATCAGCCGTGCTGACCGTCCAGCTGGCTAATCTGAGGTGATTTTTAGATTTGTATGTCTCATTGGAATACAGCTGCTGAACCATAACTTAGTTTGCATGGTCCAATTATTTGTTGTTTTTCTTTCTTTTTTTTATCATTGACATTGTGTCAAGTCGAAGCAGTAGATTCACAGATTGCATTAATTATCGTTGCATTCTGCTTTCTGTTGTGCATTCTGGTTCACTATCTTGGTTCATTGGTACACAAAGAAACTGAGTCAACATTAACGTTAATAAGCCCACTTTTGCTTTTCTCGCTATGATAAAATCTACAGTATCTTCTGTTGAAGCAATCTCACCAGGCTGTTGTCATGTTCTCATACAATGCAGCTTAAATTATCCCATATTTAAACTACATACAGATGCAGCAGCGTAAAGCTATCTTTCTTGATTCTACTTCTATCAGATGTATGCATTTCACCTAATACTTGTCTGAGTATAGCAGAATTATACAGTACAGCTGTATTTGCATTTATATTGTTTTCACTTGTGACCATCGAATCTTATTCATAGGTGCAAATGACCTACAAATCATACAATGATGCATGACGCCTTTCCTCTTGGAGGTAATAAATAGTCTTAAAGTTCAACTTGACTGAATTAAATGACTCCAGTGAATTAATGACATTCAGTCATACTGTTCCAAGCTGACCTTGAAAGTGTGAATCAAACAAAATTATATTATATCTAGAAAAGTCTCCACTTCAGTGCAGTGACCTTTTGATTAACCTATTGGATGAAGATCGACTTGACTCCTTTGACATTTTATGCAGCACATTGATGGCTTTACTCCTGTGTCTGCAATTTGCTAAATATTATTGTTCATTAATGGTCAAATTAGATTTGCAAGGATATTCTTCTATTTTTTTAAAAGAAGAAAATATAAAGTCACTGAAATAAATTGAGCTGGTATGAAAGTGAATAAAATTTTGCAAGGTTTCAAATGCTAAATTCATCTTTAAATATGCAGAAAATGTGAGTAATACATTGCAAATACACAAGAATGTAGCTTTTTTCTTTTCTTTTTTAAAAATCAATAAATTTGTTTTGCCACTCATTATTGCTTTTCCCCGTTTCTCTGAAAGATTCCACTTCACCCCCCCTGAAGACTGTGAATCTGAAGAAACATGCTATGGTGAGACGGCCTCTTCAGGCAAAGCTTTAAAGACCACCACCCTCCACATCTTCTCACCAAAGAGCAGATCTCAAACTCCAGGCGAGATTTTCATATCTGTGTCCCCAGGCCATGAGTCTGTTTTTAAGAAAGAGGATGAGGGGTTACAGCGGTGCTTCTCCCCCGGGGACATGGTGGAACTACAGGTGTCCCTGTCTGAACAAACCTTGGATGACGTGGGCTCCACTTCCCTTGGGAGTGCTCGTGGGATCGAGGGAGTATTCTCAAACAGAGAGGCTGTGCAGACAGTTTTTACCAATACTACATCTCAATGCATTCCAAGCAAGGTCAGACAGCCACTCAGCCAACATGGAGTGGTGGTCAGCTCCTCCTCGAAGCTGGGCCAGGTGGAGGTCATTATGCAGCAGCCAGAAGCATCAGGGGCAGGGAGGGGCCTGAGTGTGGGTGGCTCCAGGGTCAGCGAAAATGCCGGATCCCAAAGTGAAGGAGAAGAGGGAGGAGGGCACTGTGAGGGTGCTCTGGGGTCTTTTACCATCTCGTTTGAAATTCCGTCAGAAGAAGCTACGCCAGGAGAGCAGGAGGACTCTGATTCTGACGGGGATCAAGAGAAACCCAACAAGCATCGGGCAAGGCACTCTAGTAAGTTACTATGGACCATTTCTTTGTCATCCTGGTATGCATTCTCTTTCTGTGTATGAGACTAATACAGATGTTTAATGACTGATCTGTAGCAGTGAATTGTCCACATGTGAGAATCCAAAGCCTGAAGTGCTGTATGTGTAACTCTCAAAATAGCATGCCTATAACTGCAGCTGGAAGAGGGTGCTCATTCCTTTCAATGTAAGCAGATACAGCCAGGTGTAACTGAAATTATGACCTAAGCGTAAATGTGGCCCACAACAAAAGTTAAATATTAACAAAACAATCATATTAAAATACGTCCAACTGAAATGTTAGAGGTTGCTCACAGTAATAAAATATCATTGACTATCTATTTAAAACAGTCGTGATGGTGAATATGGATACCAAAGCGTTCCTCCGAGTCTTGTAGAAGACATAAATATAACTCCAGCACGCTGATGATGCCTGCAGAAGTGGCTCTTTGACAGACACCGCCATGTGCTCCCTAGACTGTTACCTGATCCTTTCATACTGGGTACTTTAAGTGAGCTGAAAAAGTGAGTCTGTTGCTCACTCCCGTTGTCTCCTCCACCTTCAGGTCACTCCTGCAGGATTAGAAAAAAGTAAGCCTGCTTGTTATTTTACTACTGCCTTAAGTTATTTGATTGTTTGAGAATGTGTTTGTCTTGTAGTGGTTGTTGTTGACCGTTGTGTCAGGAAATGTAATGGACTAAATAAGAAACGTTTTTTGTAACAAAAAATAAATAAATCTTGTCAACTTACTTTTAAGGACTTGTTAAGACTCTCTGACTCTGGTAGATTTCCTGCATGCTGGCTTGATTTACAGACAACTGATTTAGTGTAGTGCATTCTATTTGAACAAATAAATTTATCAAGACACTGACCAAGGAGGTTGATTACTGCTTTATCAGCTGATCATTGTGCATCTAAATATGTTTAAATGGAACTATAAATATATGATGCATATGTTAAAAGTCAGATGTGTGTGTGGTGTAAAAAATAAATGTAGTTATTTCTTATGCAAAGGGATCTGTTAACAGTTTGAGAAGTTCAAGAACAATGCCTGAGGTATTTATGGTTTACAGTCATCTATGTTTGGGCCCCTAGTGTGGACATTGTGGGTATTTTTAAACGTTTTGATTTACGAAATGTCATTATCAGTGTAGTGTTCCACGTTGAAATTAACTGCTTTCTGACTTGCTCTTGGCATAAAAGTATTCATATATGACAAGGTTTCCATGGTTGAATACATATTCATTTCCCAGCTTAGATTCTTGGTGGTATAAACAAAACAGAGTAATTTTAAAACTTTAGATGAGCAATGCAAAAACAGTTTGAAAATGCTTTAAATATTTCCTCAAGTTACTGATCAAAGAGATAGAAAGTTAAACAGCATGTTTATCATGCTAATAGCAAATATAATGTTTGGATGTTTTTAACTCCATTTTGAGTAATTCACATAGATTAATCAGTGAATGTTCCAAGATATTTTTAAAAATTTGTAAAGGCCACACTTTTCTTCTTCTCTACACAGGGCTCAGGCGTACCGAGAGTTTGTCTGAGAAACAGGTGAAGGAGGCCAAATCCAAATGTAAACGTATTGCTCTCCTTCTCACGGCTGCACCACCGAACCCCAACAACAAGGGGGTTTTGATGTTCAAGAAGCATCGCCAGAGGGCCAAGAAGTACACACTTGTGAGCTACGGCACAGGAGAAGACGAACCAGAGTACAGCAACAGTGAGGACGAGGATAACGAAGACCAGAAAAGTGAAACACAGGTTGGAAAATTTACCTTTGCGGCCTTTATTGATTCTGAATCAGACAAGCCTTTATTCACTGATGATCCAAGTTGCAAAGTCGTGGTAACAACTCACTTGGACAAGGGTCTCCTTGAAATTGAAAGGAACAGCCAGGCAGAAATGGAAGGCAAGGGTGCTGCAATGTTTGCTGAACGGCGCCAGAGGATGGAGGAGATTTCTGCTGAACACGATGAGCTGAGACGTCAAGGGCTGCCGGTAGAAGGAGTGAAGGAGACCGAAAAGAAGATTATGGAGCACTCATATGTGCAGTCCACAATGGAGGGCCATGCTTACATGGATGTAAATATCCACCAGCAAAACCAACAGCAATACCAACAATATCACGAACAACAATATTATGGGCAGCAACAGAACTACCAACAACAACAACAATATCAACAATATCAGCAGCAGCAGTATGAGCAAAGGCATTATCAACAGCAGCAAATGTACCAGCAACAGCAGGAATATCATCAAAAGCAACAGCAAATGCAGCACTATTCATCAAATATCAACGGCATGGTCCAACATCAAACCAATGAAATTCAGAGTTCATTCAACAATCGTACTGCAAAGCCTTTTACAGCAGAAAACATGGTGGCGACCCCTTATTCCTCTGCAGTAAGTGGGACCTATCAAGATGCTGTGGGTCAAGGAGAGCAAATAGCTTCCCGTGATGAGCGAATTTCGACTCCTGCAATTAGGACAGGCATTTTATTGGATTCAAAGAAAAGAAATACTGGCAAACCTATGTTTACGTTTAAAGAGGCCCCCAAAGTATCACCTAACCCAGCATTGCTTAATCTTCTCAATAAGAGTGATAAAAAGTTGGGTTTTGAGTCAGGACCTGAGGAAGACTACCTTAGTCTTGGGGCTGAAGCTTGCAATTTCCTCCAGTCTCAGCGAATTAAGCCTAAGATTCCTCCACCAGTTGCCCCCAAGCCTGTGATTAACCCCAGTTCTCCTCCCTGGTCCCCGCAGATAGAAGCAGCCAACCAGGACATGCCTCAATGTGCCGAAAATAGTTTATCTACACCTGCTGTAGCCCCTGCTGCAGAGACTTCCCCTGCTCCAGAACTGGAGCCAGCCCCTGCACCTGCCTCTGAGCCTTCTCCCCCTCCTGCCCCCCACGAGGCTGCTGTGAACACCAACACAGCAGAACAGCATGCATTGGCTCTCCAGGAGCCAGAGCCTCAACAGCAGCCTTTGCAAGAGACATCTCTGGAGGCAAATGTCCAGATAAGCTCCTCTATGCAGCTTGAGTCTTCCCATGTGTCTACCTGGGGTGCAGTACAAACACAAGCAAAACAGGTGTCTTCCAGTACTTGGCATCAGACTCAAGTGGAGCCCCAGGAACCACTTCCGAGTCAGTCCCCTCCACAGCCACCATGGTTTACACGTCAACCCATTCAGAACCAAGTACAGCCTCAACCCCCCGCAAATAATTGGACACCTCAAAGTCAGCAATCTTGGACTCAGCCTCAAGAGCAAGCACAAGGTCAAATACATTGTCAGCCACCTTGGGTCCAGCCTCAAGAACAGCAACAGATTCAGCCACCATGGGCCCAGCCTCAAGAGCAACTGCAGGCTCAGTCACCGTGGGCCCAGCCTCAAGAGCAACCACAGTCTCAACCACAGTCTCAGCCACAGGTTCAGCCACCGTGGGCACAACCTCAAGAGCAACCACAGGTTCAAGCCCAGGTTCAACCACCCTGGGTGCACTCAAATGAGCAGCAACATCTACAACAAATACAGCCATCCTGGGGTCAATCCCAAGAACCAATGCAGCCGCATTCACAGAACCAATGGACACAGCAGTCACAAGTAGATTCCCAACAGCAACCACCATGGGTGCAACAACCTCAGAAAAAATCTGAAACACAACCCCCTTGGGTTCAACAGAGTCCTCCAGAACCACAGCCACAACCACCATGGGCTCAGCAACCACAGCATCAGGCTGTACAACAATCGTGGCCACAGTCCCAAGCACCAGGTCAACCTCAACCACCTTGGGTCTCAGCTCAGCCTCAACAACAATCTATTGCAAATTCATGGGCCCCCCAACAAACTCAAGCCCAAGCTCAACCACCCTGGTCCAATGCTGCACAACCGCAACCACAAGTACAGCCTCAAGCCAGTCTAAATCCTTGGGCACCAGTGCCTGTCCACACTCAGTCCCAACCTTCATGGCCTCAGCTCCCTCAAGACCCTGGCCAGCACCACATCAGCTCTTGGGCCCAGGAGCAAAATCATGCCCAACATCAGCCACCTTGGGCTCACTCAGTTCCACCACAGCCTACACCACAGGCAAACTGGCAACAGCCCACTTCAAACACTCCACCACAAGATCAAATTAATACATGGTCTCCAGTTCAGGCACAGCCTCAGACACCTGCCAATGCTTGGACACCTCAGTCACAGCAAACACCTGTAAATGTTTCCACATCTGCAGTGAACATCCGTCCTGCTCCTAAATCTTGGCAGACACAGCAAACTGCAACACAAAACCAGATCCCTCCTCCACCACCACCACGGCGAATGCACTCTTTTACTACTGATCAAAGAGATTCATCACCTGTCAACCCAATGGCCACTGTCTTAATTCCTAAATCCTCCCCAGGCCCAGCTTTTGAGATGCCAATAGTCAGAGGGAAAGGAGCTGACATGTTTGCCAAGAGGCAATCTCGTATGGAAAAGTTTGTCGTGGACTCTGAAACAGTGGAGGCAAACAAGGCAAGCCGGTCAACATCGCCAGTTGCTTCCTTACCAAATGAATGGAAATATACTCCCAATGTACGTGCTCCACCTCCACGGGCATATAATCCTATTCAGTCTCCATCTTATCCCCCAGCAGCATCAAAGCAGTCTGTTCCAAGTAGTCCTTCAATCAAAGCAAAGAAAAAAGGCCAAGAGAAACCAAAGCCAGCCCCAAAGCCTCTCAATGTTATAGATGTCATGAAGCATCAACCCTATCAACTAGATTCCTCCCTCTTTATCTTTGGCCCAGGAGCAGAAGCTGCCAAGCCCCCTGCACCAAAACCCAGCTGTTCACCAGCTAATCCGCCCACTGATAACCAACCAGTTAGATATGAACAAATGGCCCCTGTCCAGCAAACTGGACCTTTTGGTGCCCCATATCCTCAGCAAGCCTATGGGATGCCTATGCAGCCTGTAATGCATGATGGCCCCTATCAGCAAGCTCAAGCTAATGTTTATCCTTATCAGCAGCCTCCAGGTGCTCCATACCAGCAGGAATATAACCAACAGTATCATCAACCTGCCCCACCGGCTTATCATCCCCAAGTGCCTCAACCTTTAAATCCCCCTTACCAACAGGCAATGCAAGCTGCTTACCAGCCGGCCAACAGCCCTCCCTATCTGGCAACTCCCTCTGTACCTTATGAGCCACGGCCTACCAGCAGCTATATTGCACCTAGTTTCCCTGTGGCTGCAAGGCCTGAATCTACATCTGGTGGGAGCTCTGTAGCTGCACCAAAGCCAAAGTTTACAGCTAATAAGAGCTCAGCTCAGGTGTGGAAACCTGCTGCAGCTGAAAAAGAGTGATTCTTATAGAATCATGACAGGCTAGTTGCCTACTTAGATTAATGCCTCTTACAGTACACTACCAAGTGGAAAATTTTGAGCACATACCCTACACTTGCCTTTGTAATGACAATCTTAACCCCATCCGCTCGGGTCATTGAGTGTGTCATAGAGCAGAGCTTGAAGGTTGACAAAGTTTGAGGATTAAAATGAAAGGCAGCACTAAGAATAGAAGTATAAGAGTTGGATGTTAAGTCATCTCCAAAGATTCAAAATTACTGTTTTTGTATAAATAAATGTCAAAAGGTTATTTGTTCAAATAATGATGCAATATTGAAGCAATCGTTTGTAAATGAAAAAGGTTGACATTATAAGTATGTAGGGGACCATTATGGTCAAAGTGAAATGAAAGAAAAGTTCAGAGAAAAGGAAATTGGAGTGAACGGTGAAAGACGGTGAAAGTTTATTTCTGTAAAAAGGAAATAATAAATGTTTCTCATTTTATTATTGCCAAATTAAAATAAAAGTAAAACATATAAATGAAGGTGAGTTTGAAAAAAATGGTGGGGTGAAATAAAATGGCTAAATTTGCAATGTCAGGGATGATGAGTAGAGACATTATGTAACTACTCTGGAGTTTCAGGCAATTTTTAGCTAATATTACAACAATCTTCTTTGTTGTAATGAACAAAGGCTTGCTTGTACATAAAATGTTTCATTACCAATATAATTTTTCTTTCTCTGGTTTTCTCCAGTGTCTTTTCCATAGCACCTACTTCCGTAGGCTAGTTTTATTTTAGGCTTTCCACCAGCTGTTGCATCATGTTAAATACTATATTTAAACTGCTTCATGAGAGGTCAAGTTCTGAGGTCCACAGAGCAGGCTTAGATTACAACTTGAGCCCATACAATTTTCTATCTTTCAGACCTTTGTAGTATTTATTTTTTTCATGCATCTTCCTGCATTTTTTTTAGATACAAGAGCACATCGTAAATTATATGCGAGGAAGAATGCTTAAAGTAAGCGGAGAGGTAATGTTACAAATGTATTTTTCGTATAGGTCTGCTTTTTCCCCCTATCATGTTCTTTTCTTTTTCCTTTTTCTTGCTGTGTTTTTTTCCCTGTATGATTCACTACTGTGCCATTAAACTGTCTTTTATCCTTGTTTGAGTTGCTTTGTTTTCTCCTTGGAGCACTTTTACAGTTTCTTCTATTTCTTATATCATTTCTGTTCATTTTGCAGAATTTCACTGCTTCTCAACCTGTACTATAAATACAGTTGTTGTATATTAAACAGAGGAACAAAAATAAAACTCATTCAGTTATAATCAATTTAGGTAAATAGCATTTATACCAATAAATGAGTTTGATAGTGTCAGCCAGTGTGTCATCATTCCAGTAGTTTTTTAAAAAGTTGAGATAAATGCTTGTGAAGCACATTGCGGCAGAATAACTACCTGATGATGCATTTCTGAAGGGCAATTTCTAGATAGGGGACTTTACTGTGATCTCATTGGGTAATTCTGGAGGTCAAGTTAGTTGGCCACTGATGAAATGTATCCTCATGTTGTGTTATGTCATCACAGCTGTGCGTGTCTAAGCACCCAAATTCAGCTAAGTCATAAAAAACAGAACCCAAAAATACAGTAAAGTATCAGTCTTACATGTCCCTGTAAGGCAGTTTTACATTTCACTTTGTACAATTTAGTAATTAAAAGCAGGTTAAAACTACTCAAATGTGTTAACCTGACACTGTACAATATCCTATGTTACATGTTCAAGTCAGATTCAAACATGGCAAATTCAACACCTTAAAAAGTAACTCTTGACTGTGCCTTAGTATTTACTAGGCATCATAAAATAGTAAAAAACTTTGCCCATGTAGTAAAATCTGTATGAATAGGATCATTTTTTATCATGCCTAGGTATTTTACCACCTGCCTCAAATCAAAGTCTAGGTATGAATAGTCATATGCATCAGCTCTTAGGAAAACTCTGCTTTTATAGATACAGTATGATAAAATCAGCCAAATAGGAAATGGGCAAATTTATAGTAATATAGGCAATAACGGAACCAGATTGTGCACTTTGTGCAATAGTTCATTCTATCACTTTATTGTCACCTTGTTTGCTGACATTATAAATCTACCACCAGCAGATGGCAGCACTGTTCTTTTTGCATGTCTGCTATCTTCGAATAAATGCACTGTAATAGACAGTGAAAGACGGTACCTCAGCAGTATGGATATATTAGGGGAAACATAGGCAGGAGTTGTCATTACACTGTTTCTGGATGGTAAAGCAGATTCACTGAAAACTGTCTGAATGTGGCATATTCTTGCATTCTCATGAGCCTGAGATTTTGAGTTTGCTCTATTTGGATCATTTTTAAAGTGGATTAAAGAGGCTTACTATGTTATGTTGACAAAGTCTACAATAGACATGATGACACGTTTCATAAGCTTTTAGTTCATTTGTTTTACTATTTATTTATTTATTAGTTTTGCAACTAATCTTCAAATTTATAAACATATATATACATAAAGATTAAAACAGAACACTTCTAACCATGAAATACAACACTAAAAAGAAGTATGTTTACAATGAGTTACTCAGCTTTCCCTATTTTCTAAGCTGATTTGCAAGTCAGCCAAACAAAAATGAGCCCTTACTAAAATAGACATGTCTGGATCCTTCTTTACAGGCAGTTGGCAGGAGCTACTCTCTTTCCCCACCAGCAAGGGTACCATTCACAGGCCAGAAATCAGCTTCTGCTTCTTCCTCTCCCAAGCCTCCAAACTCCGCTACTCCCCTGGTAAGGCAGACGTCCTGGCTGGAAAAAGGCTTCAAACCTATCACCCCCTGGGAGGCTGCCTCCCGGCATCCCCTGGGCTTGGTAGAAGAGGCCTTTGCTTTTCAGAACCTCCAGCAATCCCTTGCTTCAAATGTTCGCTTGGCAGCGCAGCGTAAAATGTTGCCTGAGCTGCCAGGGGAGTGGAAAGCCAGGGTTTCTTACCAAGCCCCGCAGAAAACAGGCAGCCAGACTTGGAGCCAAAGCCGAGGTCAGAGTCGAGCCCCTCTTCCATCATTTGTGTCCCCAACAAGAAGCCCTGTTTCCTTTCCCGTGAGAAGTCAGCCGGTTTACAGGTCTCTGCCAAGGCAATGGCAGCCTCAGAAGTATGTGGCAGAAGGAAACCTGAGGCCTTCAATGTCTTTGTCCGAGTGTGACAAGCCCATGCAAAAGCAAGCTTACAAGTCTGTGTACACCAGCAACACCTGGAGTTGGAGACGGTAGGGCACAGCGTAGCCTGTGTTAAAGAATAAAATCTATTATTCTGAGATCACAGCATGCATTCATGTGCAGTTAGAAAATTTCTTATCATGTAAAGAAAGCAAGCTGATATATGAGTAAGTATGTTTAAGATAAATGTCTTTATTATTGACCTGTAGAAGAAAGATTGCAAAGAAAATCAAAAAACTTTTTAAGGGTCTAACTCCTAAATTCTGCTTCTAGTTCTCTGTCGTGTAACATTTGTTAGTATGCAAATATCAGAATTTGCTTAATCTAGACTTTAAAGACTGTTTTTTTCTAATATATTCTTTTATGAACCACCCAGGATTGTGAGTGAAGATACATAGATGTCACCTAGAGCATAACTGTCACATAGTAAAGTATAAGGTGAGATTTTTTGTTGTTGTTACAAAGCTTGTGGATTTGCAGTTTATCCTGGTTTCATTTTTACTGTGGTTATTACACATCTGGCAGGCTGGTTCTTGGAGTGATTGCACTTTTTTTCCCCTCTCGTTTTGTTTGGTGTTCAATCCATAAGCATGCAGATGGGATTTGTGATGCATTCCAAAGAGGATATCATTATAACATCAGAATACAATTAGTGTTGCGTTAGAGATAAGGCTTTAAACTTTGGGGAAAAGTTCGTACTATCTGAGCATGTTGCAGGCAGACATGTTATTGTATGTAATGACTAACAGGTTGAATTTATTTGATTACTTATCATATACATTTCAATTACTGCACATGAGCCGGTGATGATGAAAGAGGATAGAAGGCAGATATTTCAGTTGTCTAACAGTTTGTATCCAAAAGATATGAGAAAGAAGAACATGCATTTTTCAGAGAGAGAATTAAGTTTACTGTAAGTTGGAAGTAAAAGTTAAGTGATAAACTTGAAAATCCTACAGAACTGATTATTTTGAATATGTAAGGTTTATTAGGAGTGAAGGCGTGCATACAGTATGTAAAAGGTTTCAAGGTTTTATTTGGTTTGGGCTTTTGCAACAACTTAAATCTAGGTTGTTGTGTTTTTCCACAAAGTGTATAATGTCTTAATGTGATTCTCACCAAGCAACCTCACAAACATAAATAAAATTCACCACACTTTATAGTGTTGCATATCAATTGCTTCACAAAGTCCTGTCCTGCTGTTGCACATCTGTACTGCTTCCATTTCAAACACAAATTATGCTCATAATACAAGACATAGAAGAACCTTCTGGTCTAAAACTGTTCAGAAGTAATCTCACCATAAGCTTTTAATTAAATAAACTCCAGCAAACAGCACAGCATCTCATCCCATTCTCTTGGTCCTCCACTTTGCTCTGGGCCATTTGTTGCTTGCTGTACCATCCCATGAAGCTTTTTGCATGATGTTCTGTCTTGAAGAGTCACTCCATGTACAGCGCATGGGGTGGGAGGGGGCCTGTTCCCATGGTGACCACCAGTTGCATAACAACAGTGGGTACTACCTACTGTAGCTGCACCATTAGAGAGTGAGATATAAGAGGGAGACTATTAACAGAAATTATTTCCCTACTAGTTCAGATTTGGAAAAACAATTTGCGAGAGCTGAAAGGAGGCGCTTCGAGTGCAACGAGAGCAAGAACCATAAAGAGCAGCATGCACAGCTTTTTTCAAAATATCTCATTCTGGGTGGATAGTTGCTGGTGCAGTTTTCCATTTACCAGGCACTGCAGTGCCTCAGTGATCATACTGTAACCTGCTCTCTTACACAACCGCACCACTTCTTTTTGTCTCTTAAGAAATGTATAAAGTAAAGTTTTATAAGGTTTATGAAATCTTGGCGAATGTAATTTGTGACTGAGCCATATTAATCCATCCTATATCACATGTTGACATTTAAAACAAATAGAATCTGACTGGTTTGCCGTCCCCGAGGGGGGAATAATCCCTCTGAATTTATTTAGCATTGGCTGTGCAGCTCTCAAGTGCTTACGAGAACGACTGCCAGCTGAAGCAGCTTTATTCTTTATGATAAATCATTGCCACTCGTTTGCAATGTGTTTTATTCTCTCCACACCGTTCGATGGATGTATATCAGAAAAGTTTCTGGGTGGAATCTGACTTTTGCCCTTTGGGTAAGTCGATGTAAAATCTATACCAACAATTTGTTGCTACTGAGAAAGCACATTTGTCTCCACCTCTTCAATCAAAAAACATGTCTCTGAATCAGCACAAGGTTTTACTTCTGCAAGTTAAAAATGACTTTTTCAGCGTTTTCATATTGACAAACTTTCCACTTAACCTTCAGTAACTGCATTGAAGTCATTACGCTACAAGTCCCCCTGATCTGAAATCAGCTCAAACCATCTCGAGCGACTGGCAAAGAGCGAGCTAGAAGGTGAAGTGAGCAGTAGTAGCAGTGCTCTAAATTTAGTTGGCCCTCCACTTGTGAACTAAATACCAATGACAACAGACAAACTGACACCCACCCACCTACTCACCCACTCAGTAACACAGTCAGGTCAGGCCCAAGCCCCCACTGCCCACCCTCCTCACATCCAGCTCCAGTGTCTGGGAGCACGAGCTTCCCTCACAGATCGTACTTCCCAGTCTGACCCTCCTGCCTCTCACCTTTCTGACTTCCCATCCTGAGGAGACAGGCACAAGTTAAGACTACCCCCTGAGGGTCCTTCAGGACAGGTAAGCATCACTCGGGGCTCTCCACAGGTGTGCTGTCTAGCTCTAACGACACTTGTACTTTGAATCAAGCATTGTCCTCACGACCACCCGCCGTGATTCCTGCTGCATTTTCACATCCGCCACACAGCTTTCTCTCGGTTGTTGTTTTTCTTACTCATCTGCCGCTGCATTGACTTTTTGGCTCTTTGATGTTTTTTTATTTTCTGTGTCATCCTAATTAAAGCCAGTTATGCTTTTGTTTGACACACTGAAATAAAAATGAATGTTATCCTGAAAACATTTTCTTTGATCTCATAATCACAAGTGCTGTTTTCCAAATGATTAGCACGGAGAATCAACTTCAGCTCTGCTACGACATACTTCTTTGTTCCATTGTGAAACTTTCTGGAAATGTTTTGGATTGGAATGAAACACTTGTGTTGTGTCCTCTGACACCTCGGTGTAAACTATCCACTCGGCTGTTTTATCCTCAGTCTCACATGTTTGCTGTGACAGCACCGCATTCTCTATCTGTGTCCTTTCAGCTCACTTGGGCAATTTCAAACATATTGATTAGCAGACCCCTGACACAGCTGGCTGCCATGTCTGAAGAGCATGTGCTTGGCGTTTAACAGCCCAAGGTTATTTAAAGGGATGTGCCAACTTTGCCCTTTTCAGTGCCCCAATAAATTCTATCTGCTATGGTGGGTCTTTGTGCGTGTGGTGGATGCTTGATGTTGGCCGATCGATGGTCTAAACGCAGTTGTGTTGCTGTGCTTTTGTCTTTGGTTATCCATCTGAGCAGCTTGTAGTGATGTGCACTCTCTCCTGTGACTTTTTCGCCTCTCCCTGAACTCCCAGGGGCAGCCATGTCGCAGTTTTCCACCATGACGACCAGGGAAAGGAAAATGCAGGCAGCAGCAATCTGCAGGGAGGTTCAAGCCCAGGAAGGTACCCAGCAGCATCATGTCCTCTTCACTTCCTTCTCTTCTTAATCCTTCTAACCTCTAAGCTTTGCTCGTTCTGTCTTTTCTCTACTTGTGTTTAGTACTTTCTAGTCTTCTCACCCATCTACATTCTGTTGTACACATGACCAAAGACATGCGTTTACTTCCCTTACTTTAGAGGACGTATTTAAATTTCTGGCATTTTCAAAAAAAAAAAAAAATGTACATATGAACTTTTTCCTAGACAGAGGCACAAAGCCCACCTTTTTCCAGTGAAGCAGTTGCCAACCCCTCCACCCGACCCCGACTATAAATAAGTAAATGTGTACTTTTATAGGCCAAAGTAACTAATCCCTTTGTCGTTGTCCTTTGAACATGCTATTTCAGGGCGAGGACAACTGTGTGGCTGGGGGATAGGGAGGGTATGAAGGCTACTGACAGCTGAAAGATATTCTGGCAAATTACGTATCTCATACTTGGATACAGGCTTATGACATCTCTATGATCAGCATGCAGTAGCTAGCATGAGAGGGAAGCCAAAAAACAAGCGCCGGGCATGAGTTGATTTGGAGGCAAGATATTTCCTCGTTCATCATACTGGCAGGAACGCAACATCAGCAACATGTAGAGGGGTGGCTTTTCCTGCAGCAGGCCCTTTTTTTTACTTAGTGGGAATATAATTCATAATCGGCAAGGTTTGATAGGTGGGAGTATAGCAATTAGGAAAATAAATTTGTCTTGTCAGAAGACTGATCACTGTACTGAATAGACATCAGAACTTAAGTATTTTGTCTTGTCTTCTTTCCAGATTCACAGATGGATCTGGGGAAGAAAATGAGCGTGCCTAAAGAGATCATGCTGGAGGAGCTGTCTCTTGCCTCCAATCGGGGCTCCCGGCTCTTCAAATTGCGCCAGAGACGCTCGGAAAAATACACTTTTGAAAGCATCCAGAATGAAAACAACAACCAGCTTAATGTAAGAGGAAAATATGATGCCATAATCACAGGTGGATAAAGATTAAAATAGTTTGATATTGTGCGAGAAAAAAAAGCAAGTTTGCATTTTGTTTTTCCTTTTACAGTGCATGAGAAGAAAAGTTTGTTTGTGCAGGAACTACACCGTTGGGTTAAACTTGTTTAATTACAAAACCTGGCTTGGCTCAGTCCAAAGGATAAAAACAGCAAAAACACATACACACCCTAAAGCTTCTCCAAAGCTCACTACAGTAATTAACAGATGATAGTGCATTTGTGTTTACACACTTGGGCCGCTTCTCAGGAACTGCAGTTTCCCAGCACATTTTTTAATCTGAAGAAGCAATTGCACGACTTTTAAAATTCAATATAGCCTTTCAATTACTGAGCTCTAATGCTGATAATGGTCAGATTTAGTAAGCCTGGGACAAAGCTTTTATTCATGCAGTTAACCTTTGCAGGGTCCAACTTCATTCTTTACAGATATTTGAAAATAGTTTTTTTTATGTGAATAGGTCTGCTTTGATAGAGCATTAAGTTTTCAAGGGGGCCAAATAGAACAAAATCTGAACACAATGTACAAGTACGGTATGTTCTCAACAATACAAAAACAAACATAACAGTAAACAACAATAATACAAACAGACAAAAAGACCACAGTTGCACAACATTATTAGAATAATACAGCTTTAAGAAGGCCACAATGGGCCAAAACTAAAAGTCAGATCATGGTATGACTACTATCAATTCACTGAATTGGAAAGGACTTACAGCATCAATGAAAACAATGGCAGGTCACCATTAAGTGAGAAGTCAGAGCCCACTTAAAGATGCCATAATAAAAACTAGATCTGATATTAGCAGGTTCCAGTCTGAGTCTGGCAAACATCATGCAGCAGTGAGTTAAAAAAGGGCATCCAAGGACGAATCAATCTGTTATATGGGTGTGTTAAGTGAAGCAAGATTAGATTTGTGAACATTTGATTTATAATACCATAGTTTCTTACGTACGATAAGTCGAAAACAGTTGCCAGAGTGATACAACATATTGATTAAGGGAAACTAAAAAAAGAAAGAAAAACAAAGGAAAAAGGCTTGAATGATAACTTTTACTTCTGACAGATTTTTTTAAAAAGAAAAATAAAGCCAAAATACAGAAGCTCACTGTAAGTAACTAAATACTTTCACACTGCAGGCATGCAAGTGAGTCTGAACAACAACAATGTTACAGTAACTCTTATTAACTATCAAGCATGGTGGTGGAAGGAAGATGATTTTTGCCACTAGAGAAGATTGCAGTCATTGTGGTAAGCTGAGATGATCATGAACACCACAAAAGCGGCTGTGGATAGAGCCGTTGCCTACTAAAACAGGAGGTCGGCGGTTCGATTCCACTCCGGTACGTGTCCTTGGGCAAGACACTGAACCCTACCTTGCCTCCCGATGTGCCTATCGGGTGTATGAGTGTGAATGGTTACTTCCCTTTCACCCAGTATGATTCAATATAGGTGCTGTGTGAATGGGTATGAATGGGTGAATGAGATTTGTAATGTTAAGCGCTTTGAGTGGTCACAAGACTAGAAAAGCGCTAAACAAGTACAGTCCATTTACCATTTACAAAATACAACACAATGATTCAAAAAGCAAAAAAAATGCAATAACATATTAAAGGGCACTAGCAAAAAAAGAGATGATAACATCAAACAGAAAACAATAAGTTATTTACCAATAATAATAATCATAATGATAATTTAGACTTGTTATGACACCCAGGAGGCAGTCCAGAAGGGTTAACTGGTGATAGCTCTGGTGGCTATGCTAGTTATTGAATCAAGCTTCTACATTTTTGTAGAAAATGTTGTCTAATTGACCATTTGTTATAGTTCATCGGATGTTGTAGTTACCCAATTCTAATCAGTTGCAAAGGACCAGATGACAGTCTATTACATTCTGATACATTTCTCCCTTGCACTGACAGAGGGTGTACTTTCTTTTTCATGACGCATGAGTGGTATTGATCTTTCCATTCATGCCATCAAAAGAAATGAAAGTGCAAAACATTTGCACTGCCAGAGTGTGCACTCTGCATGACCAATCATCTATTTTACTGAAAATACTTTCCCACCCTCACATGAAAAACATTTGCACAATAACTTACATCCTGACAGCACTAAAAGTGTTTCCTTGACTTGTGCTACAGACATGGAGCAGCATATAGCAACAGTAATAGTAAAAGTCCTTTGGCAGAGTATAAGTACCTTTATTAATGTCCCTTTGTGTGTGTGTGCATGGGCAGTGTGCCAAATCAGCTTTTCCTTCTCCCAGCTGTATAAATCTTAGCCTGACTTGTTGATATACTTGTATAAAGCAATTAATGTTCCAAAGCCTGGTAAAATTCCATCAAGCTAACTAAGTTTCTCTTTGGTTTATTCAACAATTTGAGAAACTTTTTATTCCCTCTTCATTAGCTGTATGGTAGCCCCTGCAAAATTCTCATTGCGCTCTTGAAGTCCAGAGATAAAAGAATTGTTCTGCTCCAGCTCAGGGAAATTTTTGCCCTCATCTTTGAAGTGAGGAAAAACTCACATATCTTGGTTTATTTATTGCTCGGGGCAATGGAAGGATTTTGTTTCAAGTTGTCAACATTTCCTGAGGAAGTCCTGGAGTAAATCATCATAAATATCTTTCAGCGGGATGAAAGCTGGGTGCCTGGGCTGCAGTACATTTCAACGAAGCCAAGAAAACAATGTCTCTGATGTTCAGAGAAAATGGACCTACAGTCTTTTAGGAAAACAGGCAAATTAGCGGTTTCGAAACTATTTGGCATGAAAATTTGTCTGAATAAATGTCAGAAAAACCAGTTAACTACTTGTTTATGATGTGTGCAGATAACATTTACCAATCTTTTTCTAATGCACCTGATATAGTGTAGATTGTTAGAGAGGCTTAAAAAATATATATTTAATTCAAACCTAAAAAGCAGCGACAGGTAAAGAGAGTAAAATAGCTCATCTTGTTACAGTGCAGTATTTTGCAGGGAAAACAGCAACATTAATATTTGGCTGGCAGTATTATGGCTGAACCCGATGTGTGAATAAACCAGTCATGATACGATACAATGAATAAATACCAGCTGACATCTGACGCTCTGTTTCATTACTTTACCATTAGTCTGAATTTGAAAGACAAGCCCAAAGTGATCACACATGCTACCCATAATTATTGACCTTTTAATATTGTTTTCTCATGATAACGGGATAATTAGATAAAGGAGTATACACACAGGGCTATGGGGGAGCTAGTCCTTTTCCTAGTCCAGTCCTCATTATCTCCATACCAACTAAAAAAATTACAATAGTCACTCTTGGCTTATCCTTTTGTACATTTTTATGCATAATTTCTGTCTTGTTTGATTTTTAATTGTATATTTTCTTATCAACCAGTTTGTTTCAAACTAATCTGCCCTTATAATTGAATTATGTATTGTATAAGTTTTACATAAGTTAGTAAATTGCTCATAACATTTTCAGTTTATCAAAGTAGCGCCTCTATACTGTTTATTGCTTCACTTTTCAACACGTTACCCTAGTACTGTCTGTCGGCCAGTTACCATGTAGAATGTGGTGTTCTGTTTTTTTTATTTAAACAGCCCATTGCTACAGAAGAAAATGCTGTGAAAGCAGTGAAAGTGAACATTTAAATCTCCAGTCCAGGCAGCTAAACAAGGCACAACAATAATTCACTCACAGGCCTCCATAAAACTGAAGCAACAGCAGATTCATGTGCTAATTCTCTGCAGGTTCATCAGTTTTGGCAACATTCACAGCATAAGCGGCAAGATTTTTCTAAAAATTGTTAAAATAGTTTTGATGGTGTGTGCTTTAAAGTTCCCATTAACTGTTTTCATATGCATATTTGCTCATACGATTTAGAACTCCACCAGTTCTCTCTTCTTTCAGCTCATTGTTTTGCTTTTAGGGCCAACAGAGTTACTGTCTTAAGTTCCCTCCTGCTTTTCTCATAGGTGTATAAAGCAAGAGTTCAGTCACTATAATGTATGATGTAATACTACATTAATGTAAAATATAGTATCAAATGCCAGACTGAAATGCACAGGCCTGATCAAATTTAAGTCTCAGTAGATCTCAAATAATGTAAAACTTTTCTTTGAAGCTTAAATGACCTCTTCTTGTCCCCCCCACCTTCTTTTAGAGCAGTGTGGTTTCCCAAATTGAGAATGGAAATGCTACAGGCAACAACAGCAGTGAGAACAACTTGAGTGCCAACCAGACGTCTAAAACGTCATCTGATGGACGAGAGATGAAAATGGAGCTAAATCCGAGCAGTATTGCTCCAGGTAAATGCTGGTATATTCCAACACCTTTTGAATTACATGGCAGTGAAACACTTCAGCTGAGTTCAGCCAGCTGATTTGAGTTAAAGTGGGAATTTACATGGAATTGGTCTAAATGCAGTTGAAAAAAAGTTTTTATCTGATCTGTCATGATCTTACTTCAGCTTTTGAGCATTGGAGCCATGTCTTGCTCCAGTATTTTCAAGACACACAGCTTTTTTCCTTCAGTATTTTTTGAGAAGCTAAGGAAAAAAATTGTTTCAGCCTGCATTAAGGACTTACTACAAAAACTTAGGTCTCAACGGGTTAACATAGTTTGTATGATTATTTTTTTTATGACTTATTGTATGTACAGTGCAGCTTTTGCTCCCGGTGTGTAGCCTGAGTGGATGTACTGTACACAAAGTACTGAACGTACCATGTTGTGATAAGGATTTGACTGTTTTGCATTGTTTGCTCTGACACAGGCTTTGATCACAGAGGAAAACATTTTATTCTTCCCTGGAATCTGCTGGCCTCAGGCTAAACACGATTATGTGTTTTTATTCTCTCTCTTTCTCTGCTTATAGTCCTCTTTCTTTTTCACCATTTTATCTCTCTCCTTTGTTTCATCCCTGCTCTTCTAGGACCACTCCTTTCTTCCTACTTTTCCTCAACCCTTCCTGGTGTTAAACATTATTTTAAAAAATTGTCCAGTTTTACCCACAGGATTTCCTGTTTGCCTCTTGTGCCACCGATACCATCAGCTTTGCACTCGCATCCTCCCTCGTGTTGAAGTTTTGTCCAGCTGACACAAAACTAATACTGATTTAAGAATGACTGTATACACGGTGTGATAGGGTGTTATGTCTGGTTTAGAAAACACCCTACAATATCTGATTGAAGTCCCTCCTGCTGCAGCAGAAATTGGGCCATAGAGTATTTGGTATCAAATGGTAAAAAAAGGAAAAAACAGAAAAAATCCATCTTAAAATAGCATCGTGTCCCGACAGGGGTTCATGTGTCATGTTTCTGTACTGCTAGCCACATTTCTTAGCCAAGTGGCCGAGTGTTAATCAGATACAGTGACCACTTTGATTTTAATAGAACTTGATAATATGCATGAATGCTCTAGCATAGTTACAGTTACAACTTTCCTCAAAAAGAAATATCTTTGGACATGGACTTCTCTTTCTTTAGACCTTTTCGGGAAGCTGTTTCTTATTTCCACTTGGAGTGGACAAGACCTTTTCCCAGGAAAATATCAGCTTGTCCGTGGAGCGATAGTCTGAAGACTTTGAAAATCTTTCATACAATTTTTTTTAATAGATTCCCCCCCAAAAATCTGTAAACTTCCTCTCAGGTCTGTTTGGTCCCTCCTGCTTCCTCCTCAGGGCAAAGCATAAACTCAGGAAGGGGGATTGTTCATTGTGAGAGGTTAGGACGTGACACGACGCCCCATATTATGTAATGCTTGAGCTTGCAAGCCCCCCTGAGTGAAGCGCTGGGTTTGAGGGATAGTGCTTTGGATTGGCCTCAACACACACAGACTATGCGGGGAGACATACATACAGGCACACACACACAAATCGAAGCTGTGTCTTGATTTGCTCTGCTGTGAACTTAAACGAAAAGGCAAAAAAGAGCTGAAGGAAAAACAGGGGAGGGCTGCGATATCCCTCACTCACACTGCTGTTTCTCTTTTTCTGCCTCGCCCACACAGAATACCTCTACAAAAGAAAAAAAGGAGCAGAGAAGAAATGAAAATGCTTCATAAATTTGACATGCACCCTGAATAGAAGTCTCTCTTGTGTAATCCACCCAGGATATGGAGGGCCTTTGAAAGACATCCCTCCAGAGAAGTTCAACTGTACAGCTGTGCCAAAGTCATACCACTCACCCTGGGAGCAGGCCATTATCAGTGACCCAGCCTTGGCTGACACACTCATCCACCGCATGCCTGAGCTGGAGCCCAGAGCAGACCTGCCAGGATACAAAAGCTTCAACAGGTAACAGCCACACAGGTGGACAACAGGTTATCAGTAAAAATGTAGCTCTATGACATGCGAAGTTTAAAGAATAAAACTTTATTATCGGTACAGTATTATTTGATTTAAACTAGGGAAAATGACAAGTTGATGATATACAGTACTTTATGTACAGGGGCGATAAAAAGTTTTTGGACACCCCATGCATTCGGTAAAAAATCTAATCCGTTCCAGTCCATTTTCTCTTAGCACATTTTAAACAAGAACGTTGTACCAAAGCACTGTACAAAATAAGTAAAAGATAAAATAGAATGCATACAAAAGAATTAAAAAACAATAAAAACATGTTCAAATTACATGTTCAAAATAGGGCATTAAGAATCACTTTTAGGTGTTCAAATGCAGTTTCTTTTTTACAGCCATAGCAAAAATACATTACAAAAAAAACCTGAAATAAGCCATTAGAATTCTTTAATTTGAAAATATTTGTGATTGTGTACATGTTTGAACGAAAACGCTTCACCACCACTGTATAGTTATGAGAACTGATTGACTCGCTGCAGTTATTTCAAGAAGTGCAGTTTTAGTACTTGTTGTTATTCGAGTAAAGCATGCCGGCAGAGATATTTCCCCTATGGTTTGTGGATTATTATTTTGAAGCTTCTAGTTCAGAGAAATCATAAAGCAATCATATTTGGACGAGACAACAGAGCTGGAGATTGACACTTGTAACATTGGGGGTATTCATATGGCTGTCTGTGATTTTGCAACAGTCCTTTGTTTGTTTACCCAGCCATTTATTTTCTATACCTGCTTCTGAAGCCAGTCTCAGCTTTTTTCTTCAAAACAACAAGCAGCACATTGTTCTGAAAGAGGGAATGCTTTTCAAATTTTTCCATTTTTTCTTATAAATTTAGAGCCAAATATGTTTTAAACCGGTCCCTGGTGGACATTGTTGGTATTACATTGATAGGTGCTCATCTTTTGATTTTATAAAATGAGGGAAAGTTTCTGCTTATAATTTAAAATAGTTCACTTAAAAGTTGTATTTTGTCTTTCAGCACTGAAGCATCTTAAGTATGATTACTGAGTAAACAAATAAGATCCATCCTTCAACTCAATCATAACTTCTCTTACAATATATCTTGAGGTCAAAGTCGTCACTTTAATTAGTTGCATCACTTCAAATGTCACTGCAGTCCTCTCATTAGCACACGATGGTCACTGTTAACACCGTTGCTTTGTGGCCTCCAGGGTGGCAACCCCTTTTGGTGGTTTCAATAAGACATCGAGACCTGCTGCAATGAAGCCCATCCAGGTAGAAAACCTCCCGGAACTCCCCGAACTCCAGGCGGATGGAGGGGTAAACCGGCCATCCTTCAACAGATCTGCTCTGGGGTGGGTGTCAACGGGTGGTCCAGTCACACTTCAAACTGTTCCCCTAGAGCCAATGTTCATCCCTGAGTCAGAAGACCTTTGAACACATGAAGAAGTCACACAGGGATGCTATCTAAGTAGTCGCTGCACCCTAGGTTATTGTGGTCGGGGTGACATTTCTGTCAGAACAGAGTGAGAGTGAAGAAGCTTCCTTTTGGGTGTTGCTAGTTTATGTTATCATGCAGCATCCCTTGGTTTTCCATCAATGTTCACTTTTGCACTGCAGGGGGGAAATGAAAATGTAAAAAAAGAAGAGAAACCATACTGGTAAAAGGTTGTTGTATATTTCTGTGCATAAGATTGTTTTATCTTGTAGACAGGTTTTTGCTCAATAAAGTGGTGCAGAATGAAACAAACAATGTTGTGATTCATTCCAAGCGCTTGTCACTGACAGTTTGATTGAAATGAACAAAAAAACTGTAGTTTTAGAGGAGTGGATGCAAATTTATTTCAAATTTCACTTTATGCCTTGAGGAAATAATTTTACAGCATGCTGGAATGAGCTACTTTCAAGGTTCCCTTGAGTGACTGATGCTACGCCTGTGCGCAATTGTCCCTTGCAAACCCATCACATAATGTATCATGTAAGAGGCCAAAGATACATGTGAGCTGCTGTTTTGTGCCTCAAGGTCACGCTGCTTGACAAATCAAATCTGCTTCACTGACATGAGCAACTTGACTGATGCATCTTCCACCTTTTGGCTATGCCCAGTGGAGGGATTGATGAGAGAGCAGCTTGATGAACTGTGCTCACTGCTTCTTTGCTTTTTTAGTATTTTTGTACTGTAGTTCTTTCTTAGGTATTATGAGCTCCAGAAAACAGCAACAGCGTCCAATGGATTAAAGAAACTATACCTGATATTATTTTAATCTTTCTAAGAAAAATGGTTTTCTACGTGGTATAGTATGTGGTAAAAGGGGTAATTTCATTACAATTAATGACTCATTGATTGCGCATA
>JAVQJG010288189.1:0-23984 GCA_036024015.1 Craterocephalus amniculus | reverse complement strand
TTTTTTAAAATTTATTATTTTTGGTTTTTGCCCCCCCCCCCCCCCCCCAAAAAAAAAAAAAACAAACAAAAAAAAAAACAGAAACTGTTTGGCTGTAATTTTTTTTTTTTATTACATTTTGATCAAAACAATAAATAAAGAAAATAAAAAGGAAATCCATAGAAGTTGCAGACCCACACAAGCGGATCCATCACTGTTATTTGGTATCTTGCAGATAAGCTTCTTCAAGAAGGGCATTGAGCTGGTGTCCAAGAAAATGGACAATTTTCTTTCCAACGTGTCCAACATGACGCAAAGGTAAGGAACCTAAGTTTTACTATTTCCCATACTGATGAAGAACCTTTACTTTCAGCACAATAGATGAATTTTGCTTGTTGTGTCTCATCATTATGAGAAATCAGTTTCCTGTAATGTGCTAACACATAACGTTCCATAGACATGCATATTTGTGTCTTTTTTTGTATTTTACCTGAATCTATTATGTTTTCACTTTTGCTCTAGTCAGTTTTGATGGAAATACTTATATCTGTTATCTTCATAGTATCCAGGCCCAGCTGGACTCTGAGGCGGAGGCCATGCGAGTGTCCCAGAGGGAGCTTCTGTCTGTGGAGGACACCGTCTACATGCCAGATAAGGACCCTGAGCCTGTCAACCGCACACTTATACAGAAGGCTGGCTACCTCAACATTAGGAAGTAAGATTAATTATGCTCATTATTGCCTTACCTGCAATCCAGTGACATTTCCTATTAATTTATGCCAGTCGGTGTGTTAAAGTGTGGAAGTCTTGGAGGAAGACTAATTGAAGAGCATTTAAGATTTTGTCTGGATGGTGCTGTGAAATAGTGAACACACAGCAGCTACGGGAAACTTTGATGCGAATGCAGCAGATGAATTATTTCATAATCTATTACAAAACCTGCCCAGAATATGCATGAAGACAGAAAACAACAGGCCTGTCAGGGAAGACAAGGTGGGTCAGGTAGCATGATGACAGCTTGGTCTGTCAGCTTATTGTAGTGTAGATGTATGAGAAGGGGAACTTCTCTAATAGCTTGAGGGGATAAAACTGCAGTGTAGCTCACATTGTGATTTAGTGAAATGTCAGAGCTGCCAAACTCTGTCGCTCCCTCATATACATCTAAAGTCTTTGACAAATGTCTGTGACACCAGAGAAAAGGTTTCCACAAAACAACCCTCTGCATGCCGCTTGCGACCTCAAATGCCTGTCAAATGGAGCCGAGGCCAGAGAACATTTACAATTTCAAATGGTTTCCCAGTATTAAGGGTCTGGATCACACTGCGCCCTATGAGCCATGCACTTCCATGTTTATAAAAGGAAATGCATTAGGGGGTGCTTTTAGAACAGGATGTTCAAGAAGGCAGCTTACAGATGAGTAATTTGCATGATTCATACACATACAGCTCAATCTCGCAGCAGGATGAAAAATAGCTATTTCATATTTGGACATAAAACACTGATTGTCAAAACACAATAAAGACCAAAAATCAGTCCACTTGTCAAAATGTGGTATTTCTCTTCTTTTCTCATTTAGCTATTATTATACTACGGACTTTAATAAATAACAGATTATGTTGCTCTCATTAATTAGTTATTTAGTTTTAAAGCTTATGTTAGTAATACTTCATAAATATGTTTAGTTTAGTGAAAAATAAAACTCTAGAACCTGAAGTTTCCGCTCAGCTTTTATAGATTGTATAAATATTAATAAAGGTCATGAATCTGCCTCGATGTGTGTGAATGATGTCATCAATCACATGTGAGCACGGCTGGTGTTGAAAGCTCAGTATGAGGAGTTGTTTTTGTGCATCCCACTGAGTGGCATGACAGAGAATTATAAGAAAAATGTTCATTTTTCCTCTAAGTAAGCCTGCCTGGCTGCTCCACTGATGCAATCAGTGCTAATTTTCAACAATATTACACATGTGGTATTCTGTAGCTGCGTCCATTCCTGGTATCATTTATGGAAAGAGCTGTTAATGTTACACAAATTATGTCCTGAATGACAGAGTTGGATTTGATGATGTTAATTTGTAACACAGGCAAACAGCATGATTGTGCTAATTTATTTTTTTATGCATGTTTCAGCTTTGTTAGGGTTTCTAACTTTCAAATGTCGTTATTCATCCAGAAACTCTTGCTACGATAATTCTTACTCTTGTAACGCAGCTTATGTCATATTATCTGGCAAGAGCTGAGCGACGTCTGTTAGATGAGGCATGTGGCTTAAAATGAAAACCTCGAAACCTTTTCCATAATTAAGAAGTTTTCTGCAAGTTTTTTTTTTATTAGTGGATATGCAGGTTATACATATGGTTTACATACATACATATAATTAGTGGTTGTGTGATATGATTGAGCCTTTTCATATTTGTGTCTGTTGCTGTTAAAATGATAAGTTGATGCACTTTTTCAGTGAAATGTGCTTGAATGGAAATAGCGAAGGTGCAATTAACTTCAAAGTCACTATTTGTTTGTCCCTTTATTCTTTACCACTCTTAGACAAGCTCTCTTGTAATTTCTTTTAAGTGGCCTTAAGAAATAGTTCTCCAGTCTTCTTGAAGGACTTCTTGAAGCTCTTCATTTGATGTTTGCTGTCTTTTGTTACATTTTCTGCCAAGATGATGCAAAACCGCTTCATTAACGTAGAGGAGTGGGCTCTTTGGAAGATCCGTCCCCTCTAGTACCTGTTGTCACTGATTTTTGGGCGCGTCCTTTACAAATTTGGCATACCTCGGCATATTCTCCATTTCCCTTCCTTTCAGAATGACTTCCGAGCAACCTTGCAAAGTAGACTTTCTCATAAGGGTTTCCTAAATAAGTAAACAGATTAACTGAAAGGCCAGATGCACCTCTTACATCCTTTTGTAAAGGTTTTTTTTATTCTTTTTTTTAAGAGCATCACTTCCACAAACTCTTTATCTGCTGTAGATAGTTTCTTTTGTTGTTGTTTTTCTGTTTTTTTTTCTTTTTTTGACCTGTCGCTTGTTCTTTTTTTTCTCCCACTTTCCGAATTTACTTGAATATTTAGAGGACACGTTTTTCAGCCAATGACTCTTTAGGGGATCACTTTGAAGGTGTGGAAATACATTTTATATCTTTGGTGTTGGTGAATTAGGGTAAAAGGATGTGAAAAAAGCAGCCACTGCAAATAAGAAACTTTGACTAATCTTTAGGAGCCTGCAGAACTAATGATTGAACCACTTTAAAGGATTAAAAGAAGCCCTGGCTGATTGGAAAGAATATATAAAGAAGAGGTGTGTGTCAGGGCAGCACTGTATGGCCTGCAGGCCTCACATCCTCAAACGCCTGTAAAGACAAACTGATGTGCAAGTGATAGTAGCTATAGAAGAAGATTAAGTCGCTTTTAATGTTGAAAAACAAAGTTTTTTTGTTTTTGTTTGGGTTTTTTGTCTGACTAGTTGGTCTTATCCATAATTGCCAGTAAGATCCACCTTCTTTTTTGTTTTCTTTTCCAGTAAAACAGGCCTGGTGACCACGGCTTGGGATCGACTGTACTTCTTCACGCAGGGAGGCAACCTCATGTGTCAGCCTCGTGGGGCGGTGGCAGGGGGCATGGTGCTGGACCTGGACAACAGCTCCGTCATGGCTGTGGAGTGTGAGGACAGACGCTACTGTTTTCAGATCACTTCCCCTTCGGGAAAGACGTAGGCACTTTTTCTTTTCCTCACATCCAGCAATGATCATCATACACAAAGCGGAGAGGCTGAACATATTTCTGGGATTTGTGTTCCCAGGTCAATGATCCTACAAGCTGAGAGCAAAAAGGAGTATGAAGAGGTAAGTGTGAAGGGTGCAGTTGTGAGAGCAGCGCTTTTGTTTTCCATCCATATCGCAGAACAATCTCCTGCTATAAGTATCTGTATTTTAATAATGACGGAGCTGTCAAGCCTCATTTGGGTGGTTTTCATCTTTTTTTTTTCTTCCACGGGTTTGTTTGATGAGTCTGTCACACCTGGTATCAGTCAAGAAGTTTTTGGGTGATCATGTTGGAACCTTAACATGGATATTTGTTTGTCTTCCTCAGTGGATTTGCACTGTGAACAACATCTCCAGACAGATCTACCTTACTGACAACCCAGAGGTAAAGCTTGTTTTGCCTTACATGGTGATCACATGGTTATTTAGCACAGAATTATTAGCGCTATCAGCTGTAGTTTTTATTTGTACTAAATCACAAGAATAATTAAGGATGCTAAATTATAGAATAGAATCATTTCAAACACAATTTATCCAAGTGAACTCACTGGGCAAAGTCCTACAGCTTCATGTTCTGTGTGTATTTTTGTGTCATTTAACTTTGTGATACATTACGACTGTTTTACCTTTTTTTTGTATCACATTAGGCTGTGGCCATCCGATTGAACCAAACTGCAATCCAGGCAGTCACACCCATCACCAGCTTTGAGAAGAGACAAGAAGGAGACCCAAACCCAGACAGGTCAGTGAAAGTGTTTCTGTAAAGGTATTAAAACAACATTACAATAGCAAAAACTAAGACACAAGGTGTTGTTACAGTATGAAAGACAACAAAACTCATCTGTTTCCTCTGCAACTGTTCTCAGGATGTGTAGAGCTCAACTTCATTTGATATAAAACACGACAAAGTAGGGGTACAGCATGATTAGTCTTTTGGTTTTGATACACCTAAATTAATGCTGCCAGCCATTCTAAACTTTATTTTTATTTTTCATAATGTGTCGCCTTTAACTAATTGCAGTAACAATAGCAAAGGATCAAATCAAAGCCATTACAAAGTTTCAGTTGAGAGTCTTTTAATCTTAATAGATTGTAGATTTTGTCTACCACCATGTACATCAGAGGGCAGATGGGATCCATCATTAAATTTTTTTGTAGAGTGAAAAATGAAAGTCTTTGTTAATGAGACTGTGGCAGGTTTTTGGGATTTAGTTGAATAATGTCTTGAAACTCATTATTATTGTGTTGTGTTCCTGTAGAGCAAAGCCAGGAGGTGTTCATACTACAAGCAGAGATTCCCAGAAAACCGGGGCCGCTCCGGAACCAGAGGATCTGATTGCCCCTGGGACGCCCATTCAGTTTGATATCATGCTGCCAGCATCCGAGTTTCAGGACCAGAACAGAGGCGGGGGGAGGTGAGTGGTCCAGTGTGCCAGGATGTTTGTTTGCATCCTTATTAATGCATTTGCAAGAGACAGAGAAGAGGTACTGGCAGCTTATGATCCTAATTTCCTAAATACGGATCTCATTGGCTTTATTACATCATTTCCAGCAAGCTAAATACTCCGAAATTGCTAAATGCAGGAGTTTAATTGTTTTTTTGTTTTTTTTGGGTGATTCATGTTCTTCCATCTTCACAGACGCACAAATCCATTTGGAGAAACGGATGATGACTGTACAACAGAGAGTGATGGTAATCATTTTCCTGTTCCAAATTCTTAATCATCCACTCTTTTCTAAGCCCTCTGCATTGAAGTCAGCCTTTTTTCCCTTCATGTTTGTGTGCTTCCAATTATCCTGAGTTTGTTTGTTGTCCTTATTTTGTGTCCTTGTGGGCACACACTGCTAAAGTGTAATGAGTGGATGATGTTTTCTTCTCTCGGCAGACCCCCTCCTGCAGCAGGTATTCGCTGTGCGCTTTCAGGGCTCCATGGCCGTTCGCTGTGGGAATAATCAGGAAGTGATATATGAGGCCATGAGACAAGTGCTGGCTGCCCGCGCCATCCACAACATCTTCAGGACCACTGAGTCCCACCTCATGGTCACCAGCAGTAGCCTCAGGTAGAATTTATCATGCTGAGGGAATTCATGCTGTGTCTTGGAACAAAAACAACTCAGTGCTGCATTTTCATGTCAAAATGGATTAAGAATAGAATGTTATGTATTTTCTTTTTATTACAGGTATTAATTAATCCCTGTAATACCTGTAATACAGGGATTAATCAAACTATTCAATGGGCAGTTTTAGTTTTATTTCTAGTGGGCAAATAGTAATGTGCTATCAATTTAAGTGCCTTGATTACTTATAGTTCATTAAGTTTTTTTAAATAGCCTATCAAAGTGTTTTTTTGACCTTTAATAAAGCGACACACCTGCAGTATACCATACCATTCAAGAAAAAAAGCTTTATAATAAACAGTCGCTGACTCTGTTCAGCCCCATGTCCTATTGCTCTAGAAATAATGCATTATCTTAAAAGTCTTAAAGTTTAAGTGGTCTTTAGAAATTGGCATGACTGTGACAAATACCAACCAATAAAAAAACAAAGATTTTTCTGAGGCCTGTCTTTGCCATGTGAAATAAAATGAAATGAGGAATGTGATCATGTGATTGCTGCCGCTAAAAGTTTGCTAGAAGTGCAGAAAACCAATACTCCAAATGAAAAAAAGACCTTAAACTGAGTCATTTGAAGTCATTGCATGTTAATATTTATATTGACTACCCTTAGTATTCTTCCAGACGATACACTTGTTCAGAACTGAATACAGAAAGAAACAAAGGCATTCACTATCAAAAGCAGAAAAACTGAGAGAAGTTTCTATTTTCTCCTTTCATCAGGCTGATTGACCCACAGACTCAAGTTACAAGAATAAGTGTAAGTATGACCAGTAAACATATAAACTTGGAGACAGTAGTTCTGTTTTTTTATGCCATGATGTTTGTGTGCAGTTCCAGCTAGAAGAGGTGTGTCAGTTTGCAGCCCACCAAGAAAACCCAAGACTGATGGGATATGTGGTTGAGGGAAGAGACTGGAGTGATGGAGATGACCAGGGAGAGCCCTCGTTTAGCGCCTTTGTCTTTGAAAGCAACACAGAGGGTGAAAAGGTTGGTTCACCACTTTCATCATTAATACTCATGTATATACATGTACATATATGTTGACTTATGTGCAAAGCACATACTTAGTTGTACCTTTTTGTCTTCCTTCACAGATATGTTACACCATAAACTTGGCGAAGGAAATTTCAGAAGCCAAGAAGGTAACGCCCTCAAATCCTGTAAAAATACTGCGCTATTACTAAAAACAACTCTTATTCAAATTCACAGCACAGATTCTTTTTAAACTTGGATATACTAATGTATATACAGTATGAACCCGACCCATATAGGGAAGAGTTTACCTCCCTCTGCCCTGATTGTATTAAAAAGGAAAAGTTGTTATTTTAAGAACTTAATATGAATAATTTAAATGCAGAGTTAATTTTTACCCAACAATTGTTGTGTATTTGATTTAAAAGGACCCAGAAGCCTTGGCCCAGCTCATGAAAAACATGCCTCTGACCAATGATGGCAAGTTCCTGCTCCTTGAGCCAGAGACAGGTGACGAAAAGGACGGAGAAGGAAAGGAGGACCTGGAATCAGAGGCTTAGTTCAACAGAGGACCGCAAAAACTACAAGACCAGGTTCTACAGGGTCTGACTTTCCCTGAAAGGAAAGGCTTAACCTGGATAATGTTCTCATCATGACCCTTAGCCCTAACTCTGGTACTCTCACACCAGTAATAGTGCGTAGTTCATTTCCTCTGATCCTGTTCTATTATTTCCTGTTATAAAAGCAGAAGACATTGATTAGGGGTTAGCTGGACCAAACAAACGCCCCAAACATTTCCATCTCATTGGCATTCTGTTAGATCTGCTTTCCCATGACAACTGTAGCATGGATCTTTAGTTCAAGTCTTATTTTTCCTTTTCCACCTCAAGGTGGCAAGCACTTCTGAAGGGCCAGTGTAGGTACGGTCTATGTTGCATTTTTTAAATATCTTCAGTCATGAGTCAGAAGGCGGTGAATCCTTTACATCAGTTTAGGTTTACATAGTTTGAAGTACAGTAGGTGTATTTGAAGAGTTTGTTTTACTTGTAAGTTTGTATGTCAGGCTCTTATAGATCTACTCTGTCATTCATTTCTTGATTATTTATCTATAAAACTATTCTTGCACTACCAAGGTTTAAATCTTTTTAAGTACATTACCTTAAGGCTACAAGACGCACTAATTTTTAAATCTGTAAAAGACTTTTAAAATGGTGAAGGAAGTTGGTTTCTTTTGTCCACAGAGCAGTGATAATGCAGTTGATGTCAGGTATGCTGTGTGATCATGTAAAATGAAGCAGAACACTTTTATTGTATCTGCACTTTTACTAAAGTTATGTTACAGACTTTAACATAACTTTAGGATTCCCTGTAAACTGGCTGCTTGACATTTTCTTCCAGATTTTCTTTGAAAATCCCCAAAATTACTTTTGCTCCTTTTTCTCCATACATCTGTGTAAATATGATTTGCCAGGATTTCTATATGGTGTTTAACCAGTCAATATGCTAGGACTGTCGCAGAGCATGTTTAAGTAACATCATTCTATCATTCCTTGAGCAGAGAAAAGCCTCTGCTCTTTTGCTCTTTACAATGAGCTGTAACACTTAAAGAAAAACTAAAATGTCACAGTAATGCATGAAGGCAGACCAGTTAGGTTTTGCATAATTTTATATATAAATGCTAATCCAAATAAGAAAACTTATCTGAAAATTGTCTGCTTTCTACCCATTCCCGATCCTTGAGCAGTTCCAGTGTTTAAATCTTTTTAAACAGCAACACCAACCTCAGACAGGTGGATTCTACAGTATGCTTAAAAAAAACGACAATGAATATTGCATTTAGTTTTTTAATTTAATGGTTTGCTTTCCCACCACCACCAAAAAAACATGAAAAACAGACTGATTGTGACCAGATCATTAAAGACTGCCTGGAGCTGCTCACCTCTACACACATAATTGAATTAAAATAGCTCATTTTGGGGGGAGAGGTTATGCTCTCCCTTTAGAAGAAAAGAAAAATAACACAACTTTGCCATATAAAAAGTTAAATGCATTTAACTACACTATAAATATTTCTAATTATCAAGCTCTGTTCATAGAAATGAAAATGTATTGAGAGCACTGCCAAGTTTGTTTTGCAATTCAGAAGTTAAATATTCTGACCTGGAGGATTTCCTATGACATCTACACAGGAAGTGGTCAACATGGACAGTTAGAATAAAACACAGCCTCTCATGGCAGTCGACATGTACATTCATACTGTATGTCAGTGGAGCATTACAGATACATGTAAATCGAAGATAATTCAATTTAATGTTGACTTGTAGATACAACTATATGACATTAGGGCAGGTACTTTTTGATGAAGCTGGTCTGCATGAAATTGACCTCGCTCTCAGCCAGAGCTCTGAATTCAGGAGCCTTTTTTTAAAATCTACTAAGTAGTTATTTGGTAGGAAATTGAGGTCGGAGTCTTCTGGAAGGGAGCAACTGTTCATAGTTCACGGATGTCTCTAAAGCAGGATGCGTCACATAAATTCTGCAAGTCTTATACCACAGGATATTTACACACAGTTAACTGCCTAAAGGTACGATTACAGATTAATTATACAAGCTCATTCAAAACAGCCAGAATATTCAGGTAATAGACTGCTTGGGTAGTTGGTTCGAGATATTAACAGTTACAGTATCAATTCATGGCCAATATAAATCAACTGTCAGCTGACCTGAAGGATTGTACATATGTCGGCTAAGACAGAATAGTTATAGACATTTTAAGTTTACCAGAGCAAAGATGGGCAATCCAAACCACAAAGATGGCAATTTATATAAAAATGGCTCAATTCCCAGATATGAATCCGCCACCGTAATAAGTCCATTTCCTTAAATGTCAAACTTACTCTGTTCATTCATATTGGCAGGTTTTCCAATGATGCTCATGCAGGATCTTCAGGTGGTGTTTGAGTAATTTCTGTCACACTATCAGTACAAATGCAGTAACACACAAATGCATTCAGTGAATCAGTCTTGTAGTTTTATTCCAGTTTGATATTTTGCAGTTTTACTTTTCCATCCACAACCAAACCCCATCCAACTGTACGAGTCCTGCTGCAACCCTGTTACACTTTTGCTGCATAGTCTTATTATATTTTTGCTTTATAAGTTATTTAACATCTGTTAAAAATCCAGGTACTCGTGTAGAAAGCTCAATTCTGTAATATAGGAAGGACTGAATCATTTCTTTCTTCTTTTTATAAAGAAAAAAGCATAATTATTACCCATAAGGCATTTCACTTAAGTTGCCCTAGTTTTCTAAAACCATCATGTTGACATTCTTTAATAATAAATGTCATTTTTCTTACCAAAGCAAATGTGTTTTTATTAAAATAAACATCAGAAAAAAAGTTTTTATTTATATATATATATATTTACATGAAAACGATGCTTCACTTATATCATCTTGAAATGTACACAGCTGTAAGCGCACCTAACCATGAGATGTGAAACAAACTTCAACCAACACTGGCAGCATAAAAGTCAAAGTTTGTATTAGTCAAGTGCACATTTACTTACATCTCTGTCCTAAAATACAACAGAAGTGGGCTTAAGAGGTATTTTGAACACAATAAAGGGGAGAAGAAATGAATCGATAAACTTGCTGTACACACCATGGCATGCGGGATACTTGGCTCATGTACATGTAACACGGATAAACCAGCTCAGGAGTCTTTATAGTAGTTGTTGAAGTTAATGCGGAGCAGGAAATCCTCCAAATGAGGCTGGTAGCCTCTGTTCACCAGCTTAGTCACCACTGGGAGAAGAAAAGAGGCATTTGTTAACACTTCAGCTTCCATTAATAAAGAAAATATTGTTGCAGGAAATAAGATTAATTTAATAATGTACTTCTACATGATTATCATTATTATAATTATTATTTTTACCACTGCTAGAAAGATATGAGAGTTTTTATTAATCCACAAACTGTTTACTTAAACTGAGAACACTTGTCAGTATAAGCAGGGACCAGTGCAGTGTCACACTGATGAGGAGCTTCTCTGATTGTGTCACCAAGTGTCACTAAGCACACTTAACTTTCATCAGTAGGATGTGAAATAATATCCTATGGTCTTACCTTTGAAAAGGAAGTGAGAATAATACTTGAAGGTGTTGTAGGACTGCAGCATGGCAATAAAACATGGATGCACTGCCTCCCCCTGCTGGTTGTCCCAAGGTTGTGCAATCAGCTGGGCCCGAAACTTGAGGATCAGGCTGAAGATGCTGTGAATAATGTTCATGACTGGAGCCGCTTTATCTGTCAGCAGACCTCTGGAGAGGACACAAAGGGGAAGAGTTCAAAGTTTAGGACAGATTCATTTTTATTCATTTCATCTGGATTTTTAGCAATTTACAAGGTGGAATAAAATAAATATTGAAATATGGGGAAAGAGTGTCGCACTTAAATTTATCATACCCTTATCCAAAGTAAAGATCATGTTACAATAAAGAATAATAACTTTTATATAGATCTGTTACAATATAGAGTAAGTACTGTGCTTTGTATCTGTTTGATAGACATGAAAGATCCAGTGCGCCAAAAGCTGCTGGCATAGTTAAATTTTCTCTTTAAAATGTTGGGGTTTTCCAAAGGTCACATCCAGTAAGATTAAGACATACAATTTCATGTGGATTAATAAAATTATTAGTCGGTTAATTTGGTTGATAAAAAGATATCAGGCCGTCAACCATTTATAAAGGGTTCATAGCTTTGTCTGCATAGTTTTGGCGAAAACCTATTAGAAACTGACCAATTTTATCATTTGAAAATCAAAAAGCACACAGATCAGTGCTTGAATGAGTCCAAACTAGTCCAAACTCGCATCACATTTTATGACTGCGTTTTAGATGAGAAAATGCTTATTATGCACCACAGAGTTTTACCAAAAATCAAACTCTGGATAGTAGTAAGTTAAAAGGTGACTCATCTTGAGTTGTGGCAAATATATGCAAAAAGTAACTTTGTTACATAAACTAAAAGTAAATATCAAACACTCAAAATTTCTTGACTTCTTTAAGATTTCAGTTCACTTGTGAATAGAAACCTTTGCAACAATGTATAATATTTAATATTGTACCCGTACAAGTTCCAGTTCTCACCTGAAGATGGCTCTGTTGAGGTAGTCTGCGTGTGTGCGGTGGATGGCATCCAGGTCGCTGGCAGTGGCCAGCTTGGCTGTGAACTCACTCCAGGACACCTGCAGGATCTGGTTGGCGATGTAACCCTGTATGACTTTGACAAAGTGCTGCATCTCATGCCTGTACAGCTGCAGCTGACGAAACTGCACCGAACAGCCGGCACCTTTCACCAGTGCTGACGGACACACGAAGGGGACAAGTCATGAGAAAACACTGAGAAATTAAGCTATTTATTGCCAATTGTGGCTTATATGTAAGCTTGAAAATCTATCTTGCTTAAGGTCCATCAATCTTGTGTCTTTATCTAACAATTATGTTGTTATCTCTTAAGTCGACATCTTTTGAGTAATACTTTGCCTTTCCCCATCAGAATATCCGCCTTTGTTTTCTCTATATAGATCAGCTCAGAGATTAATACCATCTCAGTGTAGCCATACCTGGCGTCACTTGTGATTTGTATAAATAAATCATGAAATAATTTTAACATTTCCCTCCTAGAATATTTTATAACCAACCGAAGCACAACAGGAAGAATTTTATCTTTTCATCCTCAGAAGAAAGACGGAGCTAGCTGGGCCTGAATCATCTCCTTACCTGTCCTTTTGAGGTGAAACCACACGTCCCGAAGGCTCCACACCATGTGTTTGAGCTGCAGCAAGAATGAAAACAAGCGATTGTACTTGTTCATGCAGCTATCTGTGATGATGATATTCAAGGGCCAGTCCACCTGCGTGAAGACACAAAGGAGAGAAAAAGCTGTGTAAGAAAGGAAAGTGTGGGAAGCTGTGAGAGCTTCCGAGGGGAGAGGAAATTCCAGGAAAGTGGAATGAGAGTTGAGAAAAAAAAAAAAAAAACAGGTAAAAACAAGAGTGATGGATGACACAGGTTGAGAGGAGAAAAGGTGTGAACACAGACATGTTGATAAAGGAGGTGAGAGGATTGTGAGGGGAAGATAGAGTGGTGAGTGAAGAGGGAGTAGAGCTGGAAAAGGAACAGGGAAAAGAAATAAAGTGACACACAGAGGCAAAACACGTGAGCGGGGGGGTGAGGGATGGTGCAGGAAGGAGGCTCAGCAGCTTCAGGGACAGTTAGAGAGAGAGAGAAAGAGAGAAAGAGAGAGAGAGAGAGAGAGAGAGCAGAGCTGGGGACAATATGTGCACCATTAGTCACCATGCATGCCATCCAAAAGACACAACTCCAATCAGTCTATGAGGGGGAGCCATTTAAATGCGTGATAAGCTCATTTTCCACACCCAGAGCAGTTTGTCAGAACATGACAGGCTGTCACATCCAAGTTGCCACTCCTGCTGAGACCATGCCATGAGTACTCACCGTGTTATTACTCCATCAAAACACGCAACCTCACCTTGTATCGCAGCTCCAAACAGTTGAGGGAGTCCGGGGCGTGCGGGTGGAAGGTGTCGGGGAGGAAGCGCAGGGCGAAGGTGAAGTTCGCAGCTAAAGCGCTGTCGCCGTGCAGACTGTACTGCAGGGCCTTACTGAGGATGGAGTTCAGGACCAGAGGCGTCAGCAGCTCGCCCGGCGTCTGGCCGCAACCCATCTGGGTGAAAGATGCATCGGTTCAACAAATGCACAACAAATAAAAAGAGCTCTTGCCAAGTAGAAGTTGATGGTTTTTATTTTGCAACTGCTCATCTGCTGCATCTGAGATCGGCTTCCTCTCCAGACGAAGGTGTGCTAATCAGTGAAATTGGTGCTTTGCCTGAATAAATAACACCTTCTGTCTCATGGGCCTCAAGAGACAGATGTATATGAACGTTTCCGTCGAACAGAAGTGAGGTGTTAGAAAAGGCTGTGCTTGTTATTTCAAGACAGGAAGCTCGACACGAGCAGAAAGCTTGCAGTGAAAATGGAGATGTTCCCAGAGAAAAGCAGAATTTACCATTTAGACCAACATTGCTCTTCTTTTTTAATGCGTCGTCTGTTATTATTAATTCTTTATTTGAAAACACCGATAACACCAACTTTACGGACGCACTTTCCTTTTACATCTCATAGGACTCGTCTGGCTTGAGAGGCGAAGTGTGGTTTTAACTGCAACACTCTAAAGCTCAACGATAATAAATCACATTTGGTTGGAGAAAATGAAAACCCTCCCAGCACGCTCTCCAGGCTATGATGAAAGTAGAGCCTGCCCTCCAATGGAAGTGTATACATATTATTAATCATATCTAACAGTGTGCTCGCTCAAACCCGGTTCACAGGCTTAAAGCAGAGGACTCGGAGATCACACCGCGCAGATAACTATAACAATAGATAAAACACAAAAAGCTTTTGGTTTCCCATCCTCCCCTAGAATGTAGATTTAAAACAAAGAGGAAAAAAAAACATTACTTCTCTGAGTCTGCACAAAGACGCTAACAATAAAGTCAGAAAAAAGAGCATCACCTTTTCAAAGAGCAAGTCGCTGAGGGACTGTGCAAACTCGCCGTCCTCCATCAGCAGGAAATGGCGCAGAGCTTCAAAGTGTTTTTCCACCCCCAACTCCACAAAGAAGTACTCCACCACTGCCTTATTCACCAAAGACACGCTGGGGGAAGGATAGGAAACAGGAGAATGGGTAATGAGGAGAGTTTCTGACTCCAGAATTAGTAGTAAAAATTATGCTGACTTATAAGTTTCACACACAGGTAATACAGACACATTAGATCTGGGAAAATCTACTGGTGTGTGTGTGTGATTTTTAAACTTTCTTTACTGAGACATGGCCCTATCAAGATCTGATTTCCAATTACTCAATTATGACTAAGTCATCCAAACTGTGAAAATTAAGTAATTCTCAAAATGTTAAGTTTTAATTTTTCAGAGTCATCATCATCATCATCATATGGGATGCTAACGGAACTTGTGAGCTTTGAATTCAAGTCAAATGAATGCAGAACCCTGTCTGTGTTTACAAGGAGATAAGCAACTTCACACATACTGTAGGTTTAATCCCCAAGACGACTACAAACAACAAGATAACAAGACTGACAGTTTAAGAGTTAAGGGACAAGGCATCAGTGAGAAGTCACGTTTGCATAATAGGTGTATCAGTAAAACACACTTAAAACACAAACAGCTATTAATAATGTGCATGAAGAATATCATCCATTCCTCCCAAACACAAAAGCGAGGCTCTCCTCCTGCAGCACTCCCGCAGACAGACACTCACTGGGTGATGAGTGGAGCCGTGACGGAGTGTTTTATCAGCACCGGCAGGGAAACCATCTCGCTGAGCTGGACGGTCGTGGTATCGGTGGCTTTGTGGAATCTTGGGTCCATAGGGAGGCCCCAGGGTCCCCGAGTTACCTGCTTCAGCAGCTGACACTCAGGGGACGAAGCTGCACGAGCGAGAGGACAGACATGGTGCTCAGGAAATGTCGCTGGGAGCGGCTTTAAATCAGATTTACATTAAACAAGGCGTCTCAAACTGGCATTTGGGTTGAATAAGACTTTTTTTTTTAAAAAGACATGAATTTCTGGAATTGCATGAATTAATCTAGCGACCAAAAAGAGTACAAACGTATTTCTGATTTAACTAAGGCCTTAAGGGCATTAATCAGCGTAAAATAAGATGTTCAGGCTGTTTTTGTTTATCAATATATTTATAGTAACACAGCCTAAATAATTATGGCTCTTGACTTTGATCTGCGGTATGGAAGATGTATTCAGCTGTGTCTAGATGCTGATTGATTTAGACAGGAATACCTGCTGCATGAATGAACTACAAATAGAGGGTGAAAAGGAGGCCTAACAGAGCCATGATGCAGCCCACCCAAATATATACCTGGTTTTTAAAGGTGTTTATGCTATCAAAGCAAACATTGCACTGGCTGATGGAGCAAATATTTAAGAGTCTGAAAAATAAGTATTTTATTTGTTTTCATTCACATGGAGCAAAATGTGGTCTTATGTCTCAACAATTTCACCGTGATTGGAAATTATGTGAACAGTAAAAAAGTTAAATCCACTGAGTTTTACTAAACTACATCATGCTTTGTACATAATGTTATATTTGTTCAGTTTAATGAAACCACTGTTCCAAATAATTACTCTTACAAACAGTATTTGTGGTATATGTTTTATCATTTTATTAAAAGCTAATGTAACGACATAAGAGGTTTGGCCTCTGTGTTTGGACTTGAAATATCAAAGTGGTTAATTTTTTTCCCAACAACCAGGCTGTTTCTACAAAACGTTAACACGGGGGGGGGATCTTTATACACTGCCTAAATTGACTAGATACAAGATGTTCACATCCAGAACACTACATCATAAAAACTAAAACCCAGAGAAACCATCCATTTCCTACTCACCCATTAGACTGTAGCAGTCCTCGTAATGTTCCACCTGGTACTGCGCAGACAAAGCCAAGAGGTAGTCCTGCTCTGACTTTTCTCCAGGGGACAACCCAAGGCCAGAGATCCAGGACCCCATCCCCTCAGCCAGCTGCTCACTGAAGCTGCTAGGTGAACCTAAGGAGAGAAGTACAGTGAAGCAAATACTTTTGCAAACGGCAGAGCTACATTTTTGGCCTCTGAGCACAAAGCCACCATAATTAGATTTCCAAGAATTTACATGTCAGTGTTTCCAGCTTTTTCCATGCCAAGAAACAAACAGAAATTTTGACAATTTAATAAAGCAAGAATAACACTAAGGGCTCTCCCCAATTGTATTTTTTCCATTCATCAGTTGCTTCGGCAAGAAGCATCGATACAGGCAGAGGATACACTCAACGGGAATCATAAATTAAAGTGATAAGAACTGCGTAATCAAGGCTAAAAACCAGTCTTTTTAAAGTTTTTCCAATGAAATAAGTTCATTTTATCTATTTCTTGCCCACAAGCTCATCCCTGTAAAAAAGCTGTTCAGTCTTAAAGACGAGTGAATGACACTGATAGCTTGTACTGTTTGGAGCATTATTGTTGCACTTCAGAGTGCCTCACAGTTACGGTGTCCGTGTTCATTAATTACCTTTGCCATCCTCGTCTTTTGCCTTTTGCTGATTAACACTGCCTTTGTCTTTCACCACACACCCGACTCCAAGAGAAGAGTCAGACGAGTGGCCGTAAGAGCTGCCTGGCAGCGCGGACGGTGCTGGATCTGCTCCCATCACCACACACCCGACTCCCAGCGTCGAATCAGAAGAGTGGCCATAGGCGCTCCCCGGTAGCGGTGATGGAAGGGGCTCGCTTTTGGAGACGACACATCCCATACCTAAGTTTGAGTCTGATGGATGACTGCTGGTACTGCCAGGTAATGGCGAGGGCTTGGGCTCATTTTCTGAAACTACACATCCAGCACCCAACGTAGAGTCCGACGAGTGGCCATAGGCGCTTCCAGGCAACGGGGACAATGTTTGTTCCACCCCTGAGACCGTGCAGCCCGGCTGAAGGACACAGTCTGAGGCATGGCCGTGCCTGCTCCAACGAGGTCTGCTTTCAGAAACGTTGGACACAAACTCGCCCACCTTTATGTTGGCATCAGAAGAGTGGCCGTGAATGCTGGGAGCCGGACGCGGGCCGACGACGTCCGAAACGTTTTCCCCGACTTTAATATGAGCGTCCGAGCTGTGACCATACGCGCCGGGCGATGGCAGAGGCGCCGCCACGTCTGAAACAAGCTCCCCGACTTTGATGTGCGCGTCTGAAACATGGCCATGGACGTTTGGAGCAGGAAGGTGGGGGATAAAATCCGAAACATTTTCCCCGATCCTGATGTGAGCATCAGAGGAGTGCCCGTGGACGTTTGAGGATGGTAGAGGAGCAGCATCAACGTCAGAAACATTTTCTCCGATCTTGATGTGAGAATCGGAGGTGTGACCGTGGATGTTTGGGGAAGGAAGCGAGACGGCTACTTCGGACACATGCTGGCCAATCCTTATGTGAGAATCAGAGGAATGCCCATGGATGTTGGTTGAAGACTGAGGGACCTTTTTATCCACACTGAAAACTGGGCTCTCTTCAACTACTTCATGAGCGTCTGAGCTGTGGTCTTGACGTCTTGCTTCCATCCTGTCATCAGAAACATTTTGCAGTACTTTGTGATCACTTTGATTATCTTGTTCTGATACCGATGCAGCTTCGCTTTGACCGACATCTGCCATTAATCCATTTCCATTTATTTGCTGGTGTGAAGTTTTTGGAAGTTCCTCTGGGGTATGCTGACCTCGTGCAGAGTGGGGGACACCGTCCTGAACCTTTGACATGTTTTCTCCATGTGGATATGTGTGGATTTGAATGAGCTGAGGCTGAACTGCAGGTCCCCACTGAGGCCTGGGCTGGACTGAGGTTTGACCGGTGATATCCTCTAGTGGACTAAAGGGGGCACTAAAGTCATAGTCTACAAGTTGTTTAGTAGGACAAGCTTCAGGTAGGTTAGAGCCAATCTCCTCTAGAGCTGTATCCACTTGCTGACTGTCAGGCTTCGGTGATTTAGGCAAGAAGTTATTGATATCAATGTTCTCAGAGATGAGAGCAGGGTCTGCCGGGGACGGATCACGATCGGTTGACACGGTTTTAGATCCTTGGGTCTCTGCTGACTGCTCCTCCGGAGTGGGAAATTCCTGTCAACGAAAAGTATTAATTTGAGGATTTGCCTAGGCGGGAGTTTAAAACAACATTGAGAGGTGGAATAATAGAATAAGCTTGTTGTTATACCCGTGTTTGTTTTGGTTCCGTCTGTTGCTCCGATGGAACAGGTGGTAATACTTCCATGGGAGGTCTCTCTTGGCCTGAGGGATATTTCTCCAGCATTGCCTGGAGGAAGGTCACAAAAATAGCTTAAAGCAAGTGAAGACAAAACATTTCTATTATTCCAATGGAAAAGTGGTTCGCTTCTTTTTGTCTGCCAGCAAAATTGTGATAAAAAACTACTGAGAATATTTTCATAGAACATGTCAGGAAGGATTCATCAACGGTGCTGTGCGTTGGATTTGGACCAATTTCTTTAAACTGTGAATCGTGTACGATGTGTCCAAGTTTATGTCGTCTTCCCCCCCGTGCTCATTCATCACAAACCTGAATTTTCTGCCTGTCAAGCAGAAAGAACTGAGCTCGGGCTTCGTCAAGTCTCATTCGCTGCACTCTCCACATGGCCCGTCGCTCTCTGCGTGCCGCTTCCTCTGACAGATGGCTGTACCGCGCAATCAGCTCCTTCCTATCATTTGAAAGTAGAAACAAAACGTAGGAGTTCATCCTTTTTAACCGAGAGGCTCGTCCAGAGCAAGTTGCAATTATTGCATGGATGAGAAAGTGCACATGGAGTAACTGGGTACAGCTTTTCTTTAAACATTACAATTCTACTATATTCCCAATCATCCTTTGATAAAAGCATGACTTGAATCTTTTTGTTCCCAGCCCCCTTTGGCACATTCCAACAAATTAAATACTCAAATCTTGAAATTAGCTAAGATTATGGCAAATAAGGAATAGTTAAGGAAGTGAAGTGGCAGGATGAAAAGCTGCAGATGGCAGGTGCTTTCTTCGGCTTTGGCACGCTTGGATGTCCAACATGTTGTCAAGCTGAACAGCAGCTCGCTGTGTGCGTTTCAGGCTCTGATAGCATTTGCTCATGCTGCCCCATCAGACAGTGATCCCTCCTGTATGGAAATGTGGCTCAAATCCAGCCGCTGACATATGCCATACCGAGGGAACGGATGTCTCACCGTGTCTGCGCCCAGTTTGGATATATAGTCTTTATCAAATATAACATTAACAGACACTGAATCATCTATATGGGGTTGGGGGGTAGTTTGGGTGGGGGTGGGCAGGGGGAAAGCTGTGGCTGCAAAAGCTGTCAGACCTCGCTGTCTGCTCCAGCTGCTCCTCCAGGGCTTGTAGTCTCTTTTCTCTGTCTCTCAGCTCCCTGGCAAAGCTGAAATCATCCTCCTCCTGCTTCTTCTTGGCTGCGCTCCGCCACTGTTCCCAAACGCACAAAACACACACACACATCATTAGCTCAAAGCACGATCCGAAACGCATGAACCCACATTTTTGCTGGGATTATTTATTCCATCACATGATGTTCCACATATCATCTACAGTAAGAGCTTTTTTCTTAGAAATTCGTGGATCCCAATTACACAGATTGAACCTGGTAGATTTTTTTTTTCTTTCTCTCTCTTCTGTTAATTACCTCTTGCTCCTGTTCCAGGTGCTGTTTCAGCTCCTCAAAGCGCTCCCTTTTCTTGGCCTCCTCAGCCAGACGCAGTGACACTTGGCGCCCTGCAGGAGGTGAGGGAGATAACAGTGGGCTGTTTACCCCTGCGCTGCAACACTAAACAACATCACCATCTGTCCCGCAATCAAGTCAGCCCATGCCAAGACATGCATAGAGCATCAGGCCAGACATTTCCCCGAACCAATCGCCTCCTTTCTCAGACACCGCCTTGGTTTCAGCTGTAATAAATGACGTGAAGAGTTAGCTAAACTGGATGAGTGATGAAGATTAGATTGGATTTCGCAGCCTGCAGTAATGGAAACAACCTAAATCATCCTTTCCTCCGACTGTTCCCCTGCGCACCTCTCCTGCTCTCCTGGAAGTTCTCAGACAGAATGTGTGCTTAGTGCCAGGCCATTTGTTGGTGGTATACTGTACTCAGCTGGACGGGAGCGTCCATGATCATCAAAAGCCGTGTAAGAATCACACTCGCAGCGCGACTTCGTTTGTGTGCGACACTAACCGCGGATGCTCTCCAGGGTTTTGGCTGCCGACTCTCTGACCTGATTGATCAGCTCCTGCCGCGCCCGCTCTGTTCGCAGGGCCTAACAACGGACAGACAAGAAATCATTATTAGCAAAGATTTATCCTCCTGCCCTGTAGCTCCGCGCTTGTCCCCCTTCCCCTCTGCCGGTCACTGCTGCATCACAGCAACGACAAACCCCACAGTAGTCCGACATTCATAGCTCATGTGAAAAAAAAATTAAAATCTGCATCATTACTTGCTCCTCCTTCGTGACGGCGCTGTGCTTTGCGATCCTCTCCATGCGTCCGCGGTAAACAGCGCAGTCTCTCTCAATCTCCTCCACCTCCTGAAGCGAGAAGGTGACAGCGATGCGAGGTACCGGCAGCTCCGACCAGCAGATGTAGTGCTGCAGACACACATTTGGCAGGGAGTCATAACGGAGGCTTGCGGCTTTCAAGAGTTAATTTAGATGGCTCACCGTGTTGACACGGTCATTTACAGCCCCCAAAGTTTGTTTCATAAACAAAATATGTTCCACCAGATGTCTAAAAGTGTTACTCTTTTTTTACAACTACATTCAAAAATTAAGCAAGTGAGGAAACTAGGATTAGATGGGGGAAGAAGATATCGGACCACAAATACGATTGACTTTGACTTAAGGGTATTTATGATCTTAGTTTAATCAGTTTCATATAATTCATTCCATGTTACACAAACAAAACTCAAAGCTTCAAAACTTCAACCCTCACCCAAGCTTTAAATGTAGTTTAAAGGTTGAAATGTTAATGTTGGTCTGGCTACAATGGTGTTTTTTCCTAATTGAAATAATAAAAATAAAAAAACCTAGCATAAATTTTTTTTGTAAAATTTCTGATTTTTCTACAAAAAAAATCTGGAATATCAAAGAATCATGAGAGTCGCAACTTAAATCGAATCAGCACCCAACCCCAATCGTAAAAGAATCACAGAGCTCTTCTGTGAGTTCTGCGATTACCCATGAATGAATCTTCTATTATATGTAGGCGAATTATTGATCTTTTCTTAGTCTGGTCCTTTATCTTGACTGCAGAGGTTAGATTATGAGCTTTTCATTCCTTCAAGTGTACTTGTTTTACATATAGACCTTCATAACCAGCACTGTAGAGGAAAACTTTAATTAAAGAATGTAAATTAGTCAGGAGCAATGGCCCTGGGGTTTTAGTGAGGCAATGTGAGTCAAGAGAAACATCACATGCTGATGAATCAGCAGGCAGACCACAGATAAGTGGAAAAGTTCCATACAATGGGCTCACAAAGCTTTACTGAAACATGCAGGTAACATTGAGGCAGGTGTTCTGCTGGCAGGAGTGCTGAGAATAACAGACCAAAGACCTGATGGTTTGTGAATGCGTTTTCATCTGTGAGTGCATTCAGTGGCCTCAGCTGAAGACTATGCTACACATAACTACTTTTAAGACTATGCATGTGTGTACCGTCTTCTTCTTATTATTATTATCCCAAACACTGCTCTAGCACCTACCAAACAAAGCTGCAACTGCGGTTTTAAAGCTTAGATTATTCTCACGTCACAACCGCGGCGTGAAAAAATACTGGCACAAATATGGCAGCTGCTGTGAGTGCGGATGGATGTTAAGTTGACATAAATGTTGTTTTTTTTACATTGACCTGTGATATGTGACACGCTGTAGCTTTAACTGTTGGTATGACAAGCAGTCAGACAATTCATTGACTAAAATGAAAAATGTGATTAATCCGAATAAAATAGCTCAGTGCATTCCTAATGTGACTGTCACCTACTGAAGCAACTGATCGTTAATCTATCATCAATTCATCTGGCCATTATTTCCTCAGTTAGTTCAGCACTCATTTAATCTACGATAGGGTTCATGCTAACCCTTAATATCCAGTGTGACAGTGTATCTTTTTTCAGAGCATCACTCTGACATGTCAAAATATCCCCTTTAGAAAAGCACAAATGGTGTGCAGATCAGCAGCTGCTCCGGCAGTTTCAAATTATTTTCCTTTTAGTTAGAATGTTAAAGATACACACAATAATACTTTTGAGTACCAAGACAGAAAGTGTAGATTGTAATCTGGAGGAGAAAGTATTGTTGTGAGTTCCATAACAGCCGAGACTTGAAAATAAATAAAGTTCATGTTGAGTCAGGTGCAGAGCAGATACAGCCAGCGTCTCCTGGCAAATACGGTGAATTGAATCCATGTTAAAAGCAATAAACGCAGACAGACTGAGTTATCTTAATACTTCCTTTTACGCCTTAATATATTCATTCCTGCCAACAGAGAAAAAATGTCTCTTTGTACTACATATTTCATGAATACCATATAGGTACAGTACCGGAATTTCTACACAACATTCAGATAAATTAAACCCCCCCATCCTCCTCATATGCATGAAAGGTGTTAAATGTGCAAAACCAACCTGTGGGCAACAGATTTTGAGGAGGTTGATGGTCTTTCCACAGACGTACACGTCATTGGCAATGTGTCTCAAGAAGAGCGGCACGCAATCCTCCACATCTTTGGAGATCAGAGTGTAGCCTTGAACCCAAAAGTGTTTGTCTGCACAAATTCACAGATTCCCCATTACATGCTGTCCACCAATTTAGAACAACAGTTACTGGACCATTATGCTTCTGCTAACAGAGCATCATTCTCATGACTGAAACATATAAAACTACAAACAGCAGAGCAGTGAGGCAGCACAGGCTGGGCCCAAAACTTTTCCTTATTAGTATGACTTACGGGGCATGGCAAAACTCTGGCTGCTTGAATTAACACATGGAAATTGTTAGCGCTTAGCTCAGTGATCCTAGGCAAAAAGCATAAGAGAACACAAATGCATCGAGCTTTCGGAGCCCTTTACAGAAAGCCTGCGGCTTGCCAAGAAAGCTTAGCTGCTGATTGCTTCCTTGGCCGATGGAGTTCGAGGAGAACAATGACATTTGTGTGTCCTCCAAAAGGCAGGAGCAAGAAGTGTGGAGGTTCACTGCTGGAGTTGATGAGGTGTAGCCAATGAGCAAATGAAACTGTTAACCAGACAAAGCCGAGGTGATGGGCTGACCTTGAATGGGATGTTGCATGACATACAATATTTAGAGAGGCTACAATGATTCATGCCACAGGATATTTATAGGGCAGTGTCAAAGCTGAAAGATTGCAGCTGGGATGTACGATTCTTTGATTACTCTTTAGTTGCATGTTATTCACAAATATACAGCTGCACATAAATTTATATGACAATTATTTTCTTATA
>JAVQJG010288159.1:0-19056 GCA_036024015.1 Craterocephalus amniculus | reverse complement strand
CACGTGCTTCCCTTTTCCGGTGGAGGGAAGAGGGCGCCTCATTCCTGCTCTTCTCTTTCATGCCCTCCCCCTCCGTTTGAAGTGTCCTTCGGCAGCTCCGATAGTGAAGGGGTAGTGTGTAGGGGGCGGTTTGGGATTGGACCATAATCACTTGACTTCTCCCTATCTCTAAAGCACACCTGCACTTTCACTTTCTCGCTGACTTTAGGCTTTATAGAGGGAAAAAAAAGTCCTTCCCCCTGATCATCCATCACTTATGAAACAAAATGTAATGAATAGATAATTAGCCTGAATATGCAGAATTCGGTTACAGTCTATCATGAATAATGTTGTGAGATCTTTCTTACTTTGTCAGCAGGGTTAGCGCTTCCAGAGCCCTCATTTGTTTACAGAAGGTAATGGCAACTTGCCTCTCACTGATTGAAAATTATTTCCATGACGGAGGGAAAGTAGGATGAGGTATTTAGAGGCTTAATAGAGGCTAAAGTGCATGTGCAGCATGCTTTTTAAATGCATTGTTTGCGTGGCCTTGTGATTCATGAAAGCAGAATTAACCCAACCTCTTCTCCTCCCATTGTGTGTGTGCTCCAGGTGGAAGTTGAAGTGGAGAGCATGGACAAAGCGGGCAACTTCATTGGCTGGCTGCACATAGAGGGTGTGAATCTGTCTGTGGCGCTGGTAGAAAACGCTCTGTCCAAGGTCCACTTTACAGCCGAGCGCAGCGCCTACTACAAACCTCTAGTCTCTGCAGAGGAGGCATGCCGGCAGAGGAAAGAGAAGGTAGGTTTCATTTCGATGTCTCAAGCACACAAACTACTGTACCTACTCATAAAAGAAAAATCTTACGAGGACAAGACTCCCAAGTGACAAACTGCTCTCATGAAGCTTTCAGCTGGTGAGCATCCCTCTCTTTAATGCTACAGTAAATTCCACTCAGGCAGGATGTGGATAACATCTAGTTTAGGATTGTTTAGGTGTACCGAAAGGCCAAGGTATCATCCTGCATAGTCAGTGTCATCTTCCTCCAGCCTGTTACTGCAAAACAGACCCGTGTCACAGCGGGTCGGAGCCTTTGGAGCCAAATCAGAATTTATTTAGTAGGTAAGTAAGTAAGTAAAGTTTATTTCTATAGCGCCTTTCACGGACAAGGGAACATCACAAGGTGCTTTACACAAAAGTAAAAGTCATTAAAATACAATAAAATAATAAAATAAAATACAGTAAAATCTAAAAGACTAAGATAAACCCAATGAAAAAACAACATGATAGTCATAATAGTTGGCTGTCACATCCCTGAGCTGCGGCGTCCTCAGACATTTTTTAGTTTGTCAGCGAGCAATCAGCTCTGTGCGAGCTTCTTTTCTCAGCTGCAGCTTGAGTGGATTCTTTAGTAGAGGTAAAGGTGCTCTCTGGATAAAGACCAATAAGAATGCAGGGGGAAGGTTACAAAGGGTTTTATTTTTCAGAAAATTTCTCAAACATCCTGTTGGGGCGATGGTTTCGACCGCAGCGTATTAACGTGCAGTCGGAGCTTGTCGCAGCCAAGGCGTCAGTATGGCCAAAATGCTCCATTTAATGTTGCAAACAGCCACACTTTATTGCTCTCATTGAAGTCGTCTCTCCACAACGGGAGTTCTTTGATGGATGGAGGCCTCTCCCACAGTGATCCCGATCTCGCCTCGCATTTTCATTATGGCACCGCGAGTCACCCCTGGCAGATGCACAAAGTGCCCGGCCAGCTGTCATCGTTGTCCTCTTTCTCTCCATCTCTGTAACTTATTTCTTTCCCTCGCTCTCTCCTTCTCCCTCGCTCTCCCGCTCGCTTGTACTTATTTGGGTCCTTGAGGACACACAAATGCCTCCTCTCCCCCATCTAAATGTGATGTATTGCCGGTGCTAAGAAGGGGTTGTGTTCTTTCTCCCTCTGTGGAATCTATCATTTTCGTCGTGGGTGAGTTCCTACAGTGCTGTTTGCTCCTGGCTCTTTTTTTTTTTTTTTTGTCTTTCTCTTCCTTACAATTACTCTCCATCTGGGTCTTCTTTTTAGACAGAGTAAGTGAATATGTGGCTGGGCGGCGCGCAGGTGAACCTTTTTGCATCCCACCGGCCATGTGAGCACTCTGACCCTGCCGTTTTAAATTTAAGCACAGAAAAAAGGCGCGTCGCTGACACCTGACGGCTTGGCTGCAGGTTCCCCTGCCTCTGTCCAGCACTGACAGATTGATTCTCACCGCAAGGTTTTGACTTGAGCTAACCTGAGTGCGAGAACGGTGGGGCCTAAATCCACCAGACAGACTGATTATGTTTGATGTTGGTTTGCCACGGGCACCGGTGGACGGATAAACCGCAGCTTGACTTGTTTGTGTAGAGAGGAGCCTGCGCCACATTCGTGGAAAACAGGCCTCTCATTGGTCTGAATGCATACGATGCAACTTGTAGTTGGGATTCGGTGCTGTAATTAACCCACAGAGACCACTTCTTTGTATGTTTCCTCTTTTGAAGTTGCTGCTGCTACTTGTCTGCGTGTAGGACGACGTTAGGATCGCACCTCCTTCCATCTCCTTCCTCTTCATCGTCCCTACGGCTGCAGATGTGCAAGACATGGGCGCTGCTGCTGCTGCTGCTGCTGTGTCAGGCATCTCCACCAGAAAACAAGTTTGTTGTAATAAAGCAGACCGAGATGATGTGTGGACACACACGCACTTATTAAGGAAAAGGTTTGCGTTGGTGGTCCAACTGAGACCCAGGACAACAATGGTGGGGGGGTAGAGGCTTGCTGCAGTAGCATCGTCCTGAACAGAAACTGCTTGGTTGGAGCGGCTTAAGTGAATATGAGATTTGGCCACAATGAGACCAATGGGACAAAGTGATTGTGCTCTAATTGAAGCTTTCCAAAGGGTTTGAAGGAGAGGCTTTTCAAGGTCTCAGCAATTTTTTTTTTTCCATCTTGCATATCAGCACTTCTTGGAACAATATTTGGAGCAAATTAAACTCTCCTGCATTCACAGGAAGCTGGAGTTGTAGATGTGAGTCCAGTCTTAGTTCGCTTCCTTGCATATTCCTATAGAATTAGGCAGCATCAACCCTCTGAAGTGTGTTGTCAAGGCAACGCTTTCACTGGTCACATTTACATGATTCAGCTAAAAAAAATAGGCCTAGGATTCTTTAAACTTAATTAATGTCATTTTAGCACCGAGTCGCTTGTTGCCAAGCGATGCTCTCGGCCCCTTCTTAAATCTCTTGCCTGGCTTAATTCTTCATTTTTTTCTATATTTGGACTCTTAAAGGGCTTGGAAGGGAAATAAAATGTAGCTTACCAGGCATCTTTGTAAACTACTTATTGCATTTTGTCTTTTTTAACACAAATCGTCTCAGCCTGCGTTGCTGTAGTGTCTCTCTGCTGCATCGGACCAGATAGCAGCAGCGGCCTGGTACTGGAGAGATTTAGTTTGTCAATGTTTGTTCATGCCTTGGGGACTTTCAGATTTCAGGAAAAAAATGAAATGAAATACTGTAAAATTAAGAGGTGGGGTCGTAAGAGGGAGATCGATTTACTCTCCCAGAAGCTCTGCATTGCAAGCGAGCGTGCTCCGATCGATCAGGCACCAAATGTTATCGACCAATATTCTTCTTAAATAATTGGATCGGTGGTCACTAAAAAAAAAAGCTGGATTCAAGGGGACAAAAAGTTTTCTTTTAATTATTTTTACATGGAGAGGAGAGCTGCACCTTCACAAGCAAAGTTGTGACGCTTGTTTTTTTAAATGTTTTTATTTATTTCTTTATATCCAGGCAACTTACAGGCCTTGAACATATTTAACAGTGTGGTGACTAACACAGCAACACAAGTAAACAGTGACTTAAAAGTAATTAAAGCCTTTTTTATGTTCTGATTGACATTTGGTTCTTGGAAAAAGCATCATGGCAGGTATGACACGGGCAGCAAACAACCTTCAACCTCAAACAAGTAAATTTAAAATTGACTTTTATATAGAGTTCATTGCACTCAAAACAAACTTTTGTTATTTTTTAAGAGGGAGAATTTTAGGGAATAATAAATGTATTTGTTTGTAGTTTGAACACATTTACTTACCTGCTCTCAGGTTGTGCCCACCCACTCAAATATCTCAAATCATACTTTCTAATCTCAGAGTTTAATACTTTGCTGGGAATCTGGTTTGAAATGAGTCGATTAATAAAAAATGTAGCATCATAAATCAGTGGTTACTAACACACCATGTGATTTCTGGTCGGGATTGGACTCCAAAAATCTTAATCGAAGAACGATTAATTGCAACTCAGAGCTCTTTCACCAGCCTCCAGTGCTGAAGGATTGTTCTCGGTGTATTTTGTGGAAACGTGATATAAATGCATCCGCACAATGAAAGGCACCATCCTAGCTGTAAATGAGCAGGGGGGAAAGAGGGATGCAAGTAATTGGAGTGGCCTAATTATGCAGAAGAAAAAGAACAATCAGCCCTCCATATTAACCAAAGTGTGCTTTCTGTTGAGAAAGGGCTTTTTTTCCCCCACTCTTTCTTTTTTTTTTGCTGTAATTACCCAACCTTGAAGGAGATTAACACACTCTGATGGGTCTCAGAGTGGAAGATGGAAGAAGAGAGGGAGCAGAAAAAGAGGGCAGTAGAGAATGTGACAACTCCTGTTAAAGATATTTCATGTCATGGGATTCTTCTCCTTCATCAGCGGCCACCCTTTTCTCTCAGCCCTCTGCACAGACCACTGTCTGTCTTTTAATCTCTTCAAGGTTCTCTCAGTCTTACGCTCTCTCTCATCACGTGCCCCCCCCCTCTCCATCCTCTACCCTTTCTTCTGCCCTCCTTCAACTAATCATTGAAACCCCATCATGGCCCCCCTGTCTCCTACAGCTGCTTTGACAGCTTTTGGATGAAGCTGGACAGTTCCTTTCCTCGGCGCGGACCCTGCACGGATCACGTCAGGCACCTGCATCACTTGTACTTTTTAGGGAAGGGGGGGAAGGTCCTTGAAAAACACAAACCCAGGATCTGCTGCCATTCCTTATTCTTCATCCGTCCATCAGCAGCACTTGTCAAAAGCACTTGAAGCAGCATCTTTCTGACATTGAGCGTGGTGACGTGTCCTTGGCGGAGCCTGATTGAAGTACATAATCTTGTTTCAGCATTCCCCACCCCCCACACCCCCTCCCAATGATGATGCAGAGTAGAGTTGCAAGTCCAGCTGCCTTTTACTTCCACTTTATCCAATGCCTTCATGCAGAACAGCAGCTCCCTGCAAGCTTATTCCTGTTTTTTTTTTCTCATTATTTTCCATTAACATCTCATTTTGCTCGCTTCTTACCTGTAATTTATTCCCTCTTTCAAAACACTAGCAGCATCCCTCCCCAACCCCGCAGTCTAAGCTCCTCTGCAGCCAGCACATCACACACCTGGCTACACAGGAACACACACAGGAGGGTGGATCCAGATCGCTTTTAGCAGAACTGCTTGGCGTCTGTGTGAGTTTACCTCGACGACACTGGTTTCCTATAAAAAGGAACATCTACTTTGTTTTATCTGGAGCAGTTTAAACCCGTCGAGTTTGGTGGGAATGCCCGACTTTTGACACTGAAGGACCATTTCCTATTACGTCCTCTACGCAGAATTACATACTTGCTGCCTTGTTTGATTTCCATGGATGAGAGTACTTTTTTCTATTAATACCGTGCTCGGCGCTCTCTAAGCCCCGGAGCCATTGAAATGCTTTCAGGGCTGCAATCTTTTCTCTTTCCTTTCCCCTTTTTATTTTTTGTTTTTTATTTGCCCGTGCCATATTGACATATCCTGTGGCAGCCACCAGGCAATATTGTGGCGGTTGAAACAGGGTATTAATATTAAAGTGGCTCATTTTAGCGGGCTTTAGGTGAAATAACAATTTGAAATTTCAAATAAAGTAAATCGATCTTGTTATTACTGAATCTACCAGGTGTTTCTGTATTTTGCTCCTGCACATTATCCCATCTCGTGCTGGATGTTTGCAGCCCTCAGTCCATACAGATTATGAGCCAACATGAAGTTGGTGTTATTGCTTTTCTCTCACAAATCACTTTCACCTTTTCCTGCTCCTCAGCTGTCGTCTTATTGTGTTGCTTATTTAAGTTGTTGAAAAGGAAGGCAGATGAGGGGAGCGTTGAATTATTGTTGGATTCCTGTAGCTGGCTTCCCAGTAGTAATTGGACTTGATGTCATTTTATTGTATATTTTTTTTCTATTAATGCAGAAATACTTCTTTGATTCTTCACATTTCACCCCAAGACTCAACATATGGATTTCCATTAGTCTGAAAATCGTATTTTGCCCCTTTGAATTCCTGAATGCTTTGTGTACGGCACACATCCGCCCTGTAGGCTGCAGCAGCATAATGAAATGCTATTAAAGCTTTACTTACTATAGCAGAGCATATCTTTGCAGCCTTAGTTATATTCTCGGGGTCGTGACTCGTGACTGTCTGCGGCTTGTTTGTATTTCTTGTATTACTTTCTGCAACAGTTTCAGAGGAGTCTGTTGAACCGGCGCACCTTGGATGAAAAAGCGGATCTACTTTTTGCGGTCACGGTGCCAGCAAGCTCCCGCGTCATAATTGAATAGATTTGGACTGGTGCCAGTTTTAGTCGTGAGGTTGATTTCCTCTTTTCTTTTTTTGGTCCATCTGTGGTTTTCCTTCCTGTGAGAACGTAAAGCATGAAAAACTGCTGATTCAGGGTAACTTCTGTCATAACGGTGCAAGTTCCTGTAAAGATTATATCCACTGTAGTCCTTTTATAATTAATTATCTCAAACATATTAATCTGTCACTCAATGCAGAAGCGGCTTTAAAATGTCAGGAAAACCTAATTGAGGATGAAATGGGCTCAATGCTAGAATTTTTGCTCAGTCATCTTGAAGATGGAGGGCTTGTCAAACCATTACGTCACCGGCAATTTACTATTTTTTTAAAAACTTTTTTTCATGCCCTTTATGAGAAGAGTGGTTAAAACTGTGCCAACAGTGGCATGGCATGGATGGTAGCCCTGCCTTAGTCAACCAGAGTCCTCGAGTCCTCTCCTCCTCCCATCTTATGCTACATTAGGATGAGCACTCCTCATCTTACGCTGCACAAATCACCTTTTGTCCTTTAACGTTTGACAACTGGATATTAGCAAAGTGGCGTCGAGCACAAACACTGATGTTTGTGTTCATCGAAAGTGTCGGCACTGAACAGCAGAGATGGATATATCACAGCGGTGGTGTGCTACATGTTAATGAACAAAATCCTCTGAAGATAATCGCTCGTTCAAAAGGGAATGCCAGAGTTTTTCCTTCTTGCAATATGAAAAAAAGTGAATTATGATTCCACGGCAGAACAGCGCCAAATCTTCCCGGCACCCCGTCGACCTTTCAGATCAGCGGCTCAAGACGTAACCAGTGAGAGGAGGCTCCGCTTTACTTTGCAGCATGCGTGCGGATATACAAGCATGGATGGTGGGGAAGTGTGAAAGGACCGGCAGGATCACAGTGAGGGGACATTAGTGCCTGCAGGGTGGTCTTAATGGGAGAGGTGACCCATGTGAGACCTCGCATCTCTGGATAAAGACCGAGCAGTTTTATACACAGCTTATTTCCAGGCTTCACAATGACACGTGTCCATATATGGGCGCATGTCGTTTCCATCATGGCCACGATGCCTTTTTTTTGCAGGTCTGTTTTTTTTTTCTTTTTTCCTCCTGCCGTCTTTCTTCGCGGCCCCGTGTGCACAAAATGAACCACCAGCCGCACAAAAGCAAAGAGCTGACAGAGGCTTTCTCATATGGCCGAAAGATTACATAATCTGATTCTCAGTGTGGTGTGTACACACCGCGCACACAAACACACAAACTGGGGTTGCAGAAGGAAGGAGGTGCCACACGTGCACGCACCATACTCTCACTGTCTCTTTTCTGCTTACTCAAACATGCTCTGAGCTTGTGCAGACAGACGGTGTGCACACATGCACACGCTCTCCGGGGACATCCCCCCCTCCTCCTCCCACTTCTATCGGCAGGCTGGACCCTCAGTGCCCCGAGGCATGGAGATGGAAAGACAAAGAGAGAGAGAGGGGGAGATCAGTGGACCCAGTGATGTGTGGTTACTTACACACCAACTCCCAGTTCTCCCTCTCTCGGTCTTCATCTTCCGTTTCCCCCCAATTCCGAGCTGCAAATTCAGCAGTCTGTCAGCTCCTCTCGCAGCCTGGTGAAATCACACACAAACATTCTCTCCATCTTTATCTGCTTCATCGTCCTCCCGACACACACACACACACACCGTGCGGCCTTGCACATGGCAGTCACCTGCAAAGTCAAGGTCACCAAGTTTCTTTTTTTTCCCCGCCCTCCTTATTAGCACGAAGCTAAGATGCACTCTGTGACGCTACACGCAGGATTACACGCTGACTTTGAAGATGTCATCTGCAAAATCCGTCCACTTCCAAGGACATCAGTCAAGTCCTGAGATTAGAAAGTCAACGAGGCGTACAAACTCTGGCTGCCGGTGCTGCAGGGATGCTACTATGGATGAATACGCTTTCTTTTTAATGAGTCTTATTTATCCTGTATAAACATGAGCCTGTGCGTTTGTTTGTATACATTCCTAAGTGCTGCGCGTCCTTGGCCCCGTTCCATCCCTTCCCCAGGCATGCACGGAATTCTTGCAGGCTCTTAGCAAAGGTCCTCAGGGGCAGGTTTGCCGCTGCCTGTGGTTCATGGTTGCAGAAACATCCCAGGCAGCATCTCATACCCCTGAACTACGCTAGAATGAAGGTCTGAGGGCTGGAAAGGGAGAGAGGAGGTGAGAGCATAATGTGATAGGACATACTATGCTGGATTATGGCTGATTAACACATGGCCAGTTCCTTTTATCCACAGTTGAAGAACACAGACCCCACCCCAAGGTCTGCCTCTCTCTCTGCATCTCATTGTTCTTCCCATATATTAGGTCTTCTCCTTTTTTTTCCCTTTCCCTTTGCTCTGGTTCTCCATTCCATCTCTGCTGATGAAAGTAAGTGTGAAGGACATGCACTGACTAGAGTTGGACGAGTGGATTATTTGCTCTCCTTTTTCCCTGACACCCCCCCCCCTCCCCCCTCCACCCCAGGAGACTGCTTTGTAGCTCCAATAGTAGCATGAAAAGCTGGCAGTGGTCTTTGGATTTTAACTTGCATATACGTATGACCCCAGGTTGCAGAGCTCTGATTGGTCAGTTGCAGGGAAGGGTATTATCTTTTGCTTGAAACAATATAGGTTAGGTTTGCTCAAATGCTGTTGCAGGCTTGTACATATGTACTTGAAACTGTTTACCTTTGGAAATGTATGTTTTGGATATGAAGGGGCTCTAGATGAAATGCTATTTTCTCTGCAGCTGATTGACATTTCTGCTCCTCTGTTCTCATCCTGTCTTGTTTTAGGTTCCTTCTCTAATTTTCCTTAATAAAGAGAAGAAGCAAAGCAGAACTGACTCTTTAATATCTTGCAGAATATGCGACATGGGCAAATTTTATTGACATTTTCTAGGCCCCATGCTCAGAGCCGCACTTGACTTTGTTTTAATATGTGTTGGCAGTGAACTAGCCCCCCGTACTTGTCTCTGTTTCCCTCGTGTTTCTCTGTCTAATGAAATGCTAACTGTGTTTCTTCAAGGCAGCGTTTATACTGTATATTCACTTAGCTGGTTTGATTTTCAAACCCTTTATAATGCTTTATTATTATTATAAGCCAGCAATCGTTTTCGCTATTTTGATACGGCAGGTCTCAACCGAGCATGCAATTGCTTATCTTTCGCAGCCTTTGTCTTGTCGGACAATCCATCAGTTGAGGCTTTGCTCAACATTTCAGAAGAAATCCACCTGTATACTGTTTGTGCTACAGCCTCAGAGTATGACACTCCCACCGTCATGCTTAGCAGCTGACATCACTGTTCACTGTAAATCCTGCTATAAACCAAAAGTCAGAAGATGTAAACAAAAGCAGCATTTTCATCAGCTAAACACTGCAGAACGTTTTCTTTCTCTGGTGAAATGCTTGTGGACATGTTGAGATTTGAAGTTGATGTAATAATTTGGGATTCTGCATTTATAGTTTTTAATCCTGTGCAGATTTCAAGAAAATAAGAGCACTGTGAATGGCTTTCTTCATTTATTCAACAGAAAAAAACAAAACAGATTTTCGTTCTCGGCAACAGCCAAACATCAGCCGGGTTCCAGCAGTAACCATGGACACCTGGCTTCCTTCTGTAGCTACCTTCCTACCCGGCGAAAACAGTGGTCCTGTGGTCCATTTCCAGACGTTTTGTGCAAATGAGGTTTGCTGTATAGAAGCGTTCTGTATAGCCGGATACAAATGCTTCATCAGCTCTCTTTATTACCTGTGCACAGATGCACCGGCATGCCGCTCCTGGTTGAGCAGCCAATTCTATTCCTAAATGGATTTACTTATTCTTTTCCTCAGTTTGCCTCATGGCTGCGTCCCCAGTGTCTCTTACTCTCCCGCTTTTCTCCCTCCTCATCTCTTCCATTCTTTTCTTCCTCTTATCCATTTGCTCTTGCATCAGTACCTCCACACTACTCCTCCGCATTTTTCTCTTTCCCCACCTCATTTTTTAATTCAGCTGCTTTGTCTTTGACTCCCTTATTCCCCGGTCCCTTTTACACTTTCTCAATCTAAGACCTTAATTAGGCATCCTATTTATTAATTTTCCCATCTTCACATGCTCTCTAATGCTCCCTCTGTGAAGAGAACACAGAGTGCACCAATTCATTGATCTTGTCCTCTGAGCCTGGTTTTTACTTATTTGGTCTGCGGTTTCCAGAAAGAGCATCCACATTCAAAGAACCCCCCAACCCCCCCACCCGCTTTAACTTTTCCAGGAAAATTGGTCCTGCTTTTTTATCAGAAGCTAGCTGTCTTATGTTCAGATACTTTCTGTACTCTGCAGTTTCCTGTATCCTTTTTGGCTCATCCTTTCCTGCAGGGCTGATCTGAGCTGCATATTTTCAAACTCTTTCAATAATACAATGCTTTAAGAAAACAATATGTTGTTTTGATTGTTGGGTTATAAAACCAAAAGTCTGATGTCCACTATGTTAGACCTTAAAAAATGCAAGGTTGTACTAATAATGATGAAAAAGGGTTGTTTGTTTTCATGGGATGCCAATCTTTGGAGTGCAGCGACCTGCAGAGGAACCAATCAATGAGCGTGAGAGAGACTAATGCAGGGGAAAGGTTGAGGGTTAACAGCGTGGTTTGTGTCTGGGTTAGTAATTATTTCAGGTCAAATGTTGGCCTTGTTATGGGTTGCATTCACCGTAACCTATTTGTATTATACATCTATGAACTGCTTGGACAACAAAAAAAAGAGGAAAAAGACATCTGTGGAACTTATCCAGGCGAATAGATAAGACATTGAAATCGGAAAAAGTCCAGAAATTAAAACAATGTGAAGACATTTTTCCAACATATTTTTAAACATGAAACATCTTGAAATATTATGATTATCTTGAACAAACAACTGAAAAATTATGAGTAAAAACCACCAAATTTCAGTTTGGTATGAGTCTTTATTTTCTAGCTCCAAAAATGTTTCTCTTTTCTTGTGGACTCCTAGTTTCTATAGTCTGAGTCTTCTCCCCAAACTTCTCATCATCAATATATTTCTGCAAATTTAATGCAACTCTAAAAATAACTATTGTTCTATTTCAGATCTCTAACTCAATGTTATTTTATCAGTTTTAGCTCATCCCTTCCCAGCAATGGTTTCTAAGACCATGAATGTTACCCGGACATTTTTGATTGTGTATTACTTCCACTGTGTTTGAGCCCTTTTGGCCCAGCTGATCTGACACTTCCTCATAAGGATTTATTAACAAAAGCATGCAAGTCACCTGAAAAACATAAAGCCCCAGTTCTTTTTATTTGTTTATTTATGTACTTTTACCCAGTCTTGGTTTCTTTGAAGTCTGGGGTCATGGAGGTCAGCCCACCCTGGTTGAGTCTCCTGCCTTGCTGGCCTGCAGACAACACTGTAGAGAACGGGACTGCTCTGCTAGTTTTGGGAATGTTTATGTACATTTCTGAGTCGCAGTCTTTTTCCCTTTCTCCCTCTCTCTTGCCTTAGGGAGAGACCGTTACATAAACAGGATCTCGTCATCGACGCACTTCCGGTTCCCGCTGTCGTACCAGTCTCTCTGCCCCCACCCTCCCCCCACACATAGAGTATCATCAGTTTATTTCTTGAATTTCTTCCTTGTCTCTCTTATTTCCTGAAAGATGTCAGTATAGGTCTTTCAGAAACATTGTTCATTCTCTGTACATGGGCCACAGTAGCTGAAGCTTGTTATTGGGGTGCAATCGTTTGAGCTATTCTAGACAATAAAGGCATTGTTCCATTTTTGTAATTAAATTTCGGATTAATTCTCAGTATTAGATTTGCAGGTGGAAGTATTCCTAAATAAAAGATAAATATAGTTCAATATTTTGCATAAAAGATAGAAAACCAACAAAAAAAATCTCATCTTGTTACATGAGGGGAAAAAGAGAGAGAAGTGTTAGAATATGACCTGCAGAGAGAATCAGAGGCTTCAGGTTGCTTTTCCTGTGATGTGACGATCATCATGTGTTGCCCTTTGCTTAATCTTCACTACGGCCACATAAACTCAGCAGCATCGGCCACCAGCAATGATCAGACCTCCTCCACAGAGGCAGAGCAGTGATGCCGCCCTGAGTGAAACTGGTTGTCTTGGCAACAGTTTGGCAACCTGGGTATCCAGCTTAATTAAAAAAAGAAAGTTGTTTTAATATGTTTTTTTAACTGTATGCTTAACATACTCGGCTGCATCTTCTGCTTAGTCTTTTCTTTCTTTTCGTTCTCTCTGACAATAATCCCTTTAAAGTGAAAGGCAGCATAATTAATAAAAAAAGGGCAGCAGATGGAGCGAAAGGTGGGCCAAAATACAGCAAAAACAGGCAGGTGCGTTTTAAAAGCAGATTTCACCTTCAAGGCCATTAGAAGGACTCGTATCGGAGGAATGAATATAGATTCAAACTTGCCATGTCTGTTCTGACCCTTGTTGTTTCTCCTTTAATGTAAATATGATCCTTGCCTGTCCTTGACTGGAATAGCACAGAAACATTTAACGGCAACGGATCCTCGGTTTATCTTTGTTATTTAGGGATTTTCTTTTTTCCTCATTGCTCTGCTTTAAGGACAAGGACCCGGGGATTAACTTGGCCGACAGCCCAAACAAATGCACAGTTGGTGCAGGGCGAGCAAACACAGAGATCAAACACATCTAGAGCAACCCACTGAATATCTGGGTCCCTCTTTATGACCCCCTCGAACCCCTCCTTTTCAGCAGCTTCTCATTTTTTAATCGAGGTCTGTGTGTTTATGTTCCCCAGCTTTCTTTGTGTCTCCCACATGTCGTCCTCTCCTGCATCTCTGTGCAGACGCCGCCTGTTTAACTCCCATCGCCGGCTCATTCCCTCGCTGTTGCTTTTGTTTTCTGTGATCTTCCTCTACTTGATCATCTTTTAATGGCCGCAGACGGATAGAGTCACCTCTACGGGGAGCAAAACAGGACATTTGATATGAGGCTCCATATGCCGCCTCCAGGGAGGTGGCGTGGTGCTGCTTCCGTCGGCTGTCTCGTCTCCTAAGGAAGGTGGCACCCGCGAGCATGTTAGCACAGGTACAGTTCGACGGGATCGCTTTGATTATGCACGCACTCGCTCTGTTTCTATGGTTACCCGGTGCCGCATCCCGGTTCACACTCACACCGCCGATCTGTGGCAGGCGCAAGTTAGTGCTCCCCACTAATAGTATGTAGTCAGCAGGCCGACGGACCTCCTCCCACCACCGACCCGCACACACAAATCTAAGTGGATCAATTTGTGTCAATTTAAAAAGTGTAACAAGTTGCCACCGTGCGATAACCGTAGGTTGTTTCCGAGCCCTTGACTGCTGCGTGTGAGCGCGTCCGTGTACACCTATGTGTGTGTGTCAGCACAAGCGGGGGTCACATTAGCCGTGTAAGCCGGGGTTGAGTAGCCTCGCCGCCTGCATGCTGCCTCTTTGATGGGAGAACATCTGTTGGCTGTGATATGAAGCTGGGGAGTATCTCTTTCTCTCTCCTTCACTCGCTCTGTTATGAATTCCCCAGCTGCTCAGTACCCTCCCTTCACCTAAAAACCCTGTCCCACACCACCTGTGCAGTTTTAATACATAATTTATCTGCTAAGTAACCACATCCGAGAGACTCGTTCCTTTATCGGTCTCCTGTTTGCTCCTGCTTTCACGCTCGGTTTGTGGATGTTTGCTCTTATTTTTTTTTTTATATTCTTATTTAAGCAGATTAGCTTTGATGGAGTTTTAGCGTCAGGCCGAATTTACTTTGTCTTTTCAGAACAGAAACATGTCCTGACCTGAGACGCCGTTGTTCAAAATCCATCAAATTTCATCAAGTTTCACACAACTTGCTGCATGAAGCTTGATCAATTCACCCTGACTGCAAATCCACATTTCAGAAGATCTGCTCAGAAGGGTTGCTTAGTTTTTATCTTCTTTTTCAAATATTATTGAACAATTTTTGTTGTATTTTTTTATGGTGCTCATTGGATGATTGCATTTCACTTTTCAGTTATTTCACGTTTGGATGCTCATCAATCACACAGCGTTAGGGATATTTAACTTTTAAGTTAAACAGATGGGAATTTAAAATTAATGCTACTGATATACACTGACTGGCCAAAAGCAAAAAACTGCCAACTGGATTAACCCATAAATGAGGTAGGAGCCTGCTATTGGATAATTCCTCAATGGCTTTTGTTAGCTGGCAATAAGTTCTATAACCTTTACTGATGCAAGAAGTTGCTTCCCATGTCCTTTACACCCATGTGGGAAGATGTTAGTCTGTTTAGTAGGGGTTAGATTATTGGCATTAAATAAAGAAAACAGAAGGAAATACAGAAATCACTAAAACTGGGTTAAAAACTGTCCAACGCCATAAAGTAAAAAAAAAACTGAAGTATGGTGGGGAATTATAGTTTTCCATAAAAAAAAGGCTTTCATTTACAAGACTCTGCAGCAATGGACGAAGGTCATGTGGTCTGATGAGTCCAGATCGAGCCTGTTCCAGAGGGATGGAAGCATCAGGGTAAGAAGAGAAGCAGATGATGTGAAGCAGCCATCATGCCTGCCGCCAACTGTACAAACCTGTGTGGGCGGGCTATGATCTGGGGTTGCTGCTTTTGGTCTGGTCTATGTCCAGCAACAGTATGTATATAAAGAATGAGGGCAGCTTACTTCCTGAATATACTGAATGACCATCAGTGCATTTCTTCCTCCCTTATTACAGAAAATCTAGAATTTTGGATAAATTTTATCTTTCATAACTTCCAGGTTACTATCAGCATTTTTCTCTTGAACCATCACTTCCTTCCTCCCAATCTAGAGATGCAGAGTCTGTTCCAGCAGAAAACCCACCTGATGGCTGGAATTCAATATCAGATATAAATCTGTTTATTCTGTAAAGATGGAAGACAGCTTCACACAGCTTTGAAATTCATCCTGCTGACTTGTACCTTTTTAAAAACGAAATCCTGAAATTTCCAGCTTCCTTTGTCATGTTTATTTGATTTCATGACATTAATTGAGATTTAAAAGAAAGACTTTAACAATGTGAAGTGAAAACTGCTGCTAAAAACAACTTTTGCTTAACATGTTTGAAAAACAAAAGATGACCAAACTTTTATTCAAGCAGCATCAATTCTAATGTAAAAGTTTGAAAAAGGCTTATTAACACATTTGGATTTGTTTCCCGTACCAAAACTGAACTTGTCTTCCATGGATCAGTTTCCCCTTTGCTTTCATTTACTGAAACCCGCGCGACCGGTTTAATGTCCACCATTAGCTGCCCCTTTAACCCTTTGAGACAGGCTTTTTTATGGTCCAAACACTACTGGTTTATGTCTTCCCAATTGAGTGAACAAGCCAGACTAGTTCACCCCAACACGTCACTCAACTAACTGTCCAATCAAGATCAATAAAACCTCTTTTTCTCTCAAGTAGGTTGGTCCATTAGTAATGGACGCTGCTAGAGAAGCTGAAGAGGCCCAAGCTTATTGTGTCAAATACAATCCAATCATTGTAAAACAGCCAATAAATCAAAGCGGGGGACCCTGGTATCCAGCCTTTCAGTCGCTGAAGCTGTGTTGTACCTTTACGAGCTTCAAAGATTTACCTGACACCTACCTTTCATCACATTAGTCACCGGCAGTGAGTCATATTGGTCTGAAAAGCTATTTGCACTTAGAGGCAAAGAGAATAAAAGAGGTTCATTTCATCTCTTCGGTGTTCATTATTATTGAAATAGATTTTTTATGCTTTTCATTTTAGTGTAGTTTATAAACGGAGATGTTGCCACAGATAGACCCATACTTCATGAACAGTAACTTTCAGTGCATATGGGTCAGACCTGTTCTCAATTTTTGTCCTAATTTTTGATTGTACAAGTAAATCCTGTCCACGTTTGTTATACCTTGCGTCGGGTATTTATGGCGTTTGCGCCTCTCGCTGAAGCAGCTGTCCGTCTTTAATGGTTTAGTCGATACAGACAACATTGCGGAGGAGCGGGAAATCCGGGGTCGTCCACCTTTCTGTCGCACAAACCTGGACCACTCATTAACATGACACCGTTGCAGATTTCTTAATGAGCTCTTCTTCACTTTGCATGCCAATCAAACTGTCCTCTCAGACTTATTTACATTCACGTTTCTACAATACATCACGACCCCCCAGATGCGTGGAAGCAGCTGTGAAGCTGAGCGAGAGCAATGCTAAAGGTAGTGTCTAACTTTTTAAATGTAGAATCAGTGAACCTGTACTTCACTTTGATGCCGTCTCCATTTGTCTTGTATGAATAAGACTCAAATGACGTCTAACAAGATGAACTTAATCAGAAGGAAATATGGTCCCCCTCCATTCTAACATGGAGCCTGAACCTTTTGAAGTATCCGACAATAGAAAAGCCAGACTGTGAGCGTTGGGAGACCGGAGGAGAGAAAACGTTCCCTCTATTTGAATTAATGAACCATTCTCTCTAAAGGGGATTCATCAGGAACATAATAGGGGCTAAATTGATTCACAAAGTGCACTTTTATGAATAACCTGCTTCTATTGATTTCAATTGTCCTCCACGTGTGATTGGCTAATGAATTAACAATGAAGCTATGTTTAAAAACCCACGCAAGAAGACGGGCCGCTCTCGTTCATATCTACCTCCATGTTTCAGCTCGTCTGCGGCGGCTGCGTTGTCTCAGAGCTACACAAGTTCGTCGCAGGTTGAATTTGTCTAGTGAGGTGTGCGGGAACCAGAAGGCAGTAATTAATGTTTGTGCTGAGAACTTTTGTGTTAAAAATGGTTCAAACGACAAACAAACTGATGAGAAATAAGAAAGCTGATAGGAAAATTTAGAGTTTGAGTGTACAATATATCCAGAATATTTTCACAGCTTTATCTTTGCACCAGAGCTCTCTTTAAACCCACCAGACTGCTTTGTCATAAATAGTAATTATACCCTGCAGAATACACGACTTGCTGATGCACTGCTGCCTCAACACTGGGGTTTTAAAGAGACCATAGAAGGCTTTCAGGTATTTTTTTTATTTCTTTGGTGTTGTGTTCCTTTATTGTTGTGCATAGTTACAAACGTGCAAACCTTTTCTCTCACACTGCTTCTAAACTGTCTGTAAATGCTTTCTTTGTAGTCCCGACTTTCCTTCCTTCACTTGACAACATCATCATGAATTTCTTTCCTAGTACCCGCCCTGGTGGCTTGTTTCAGCACATGTCACGTTTGCAATGAGCGGCCACTTTGTGCTTAACCATTCATGACCATTGAGTAGACCAATTGGAGCAGGTACTAAAATGAGGCAGAAGGTGACAAAGCCCTGCAGCAATACCAGAGAAATCATTTGCTTTTTGGGCATCGGGGCAACTAAAAGTTTTCTAACCGACTCCCAAAAAAGTATAATGTGCGTAATATGGGCTGATGTGAATTAGAGTCAAAAGTCAGAATAGCTCAAACTAATTGACAAAAGCAGCAACATCTGTGTCCAAGTGGGTTTTGTTACTTTTGTTACTATTTAGCCTCGGGATGCTGCTGTGCCATCGAAACGGTAACTGTGACTCTGGACAGTTGGAGGTTTAAGCCAGACTGACTCCACCTTACCTTTACGTTTGTTTCCGAAGGATCTCGGTTATACTGACAAATTTGGACATTTGCACACTAACAAAACTGAACGATCTTAACCCTCTGTTGCATTCATCCGCCCGCGCTCGTGTGTGTGATTCTATGATGCAACACCATCATATGGTCTTCTTTGGACACTGCTGAGATATTTGAATGAATCAGCAGAGCTCTTAATCATCTCAAGATGCGTGTTTTTGTCATAGAGCTGCACGTCGGTGAAGCATCATTTATACACGCCAGAGAAAAACATGTACTGTTCTCCAGGCCGCGTACCTTTCTGCCCTCAGCTTAGAGCATTCCCATGGGCCCGAAAGGGTTTTCTGTTGCACATGTCTATAAATCTAAATTTAAAAAAAAAAAAAAAATATATATATATATATATATATATATATATATAAATATAAATAAAACCTCTTTCTGGGGTTTATTTCAATATTCTGATGATCATCAGCACAACGGCTACCTTTCCCACATCACCCCACAGGTCACTTCCTCCCATCTAAAAGTGTTTTTATCATTCTAGAGACACAAACATGAGCCTGTCCTGCCATTATTAGGACTTTCTGTCCTTTCAGCTCCAGCTTAATTGCCTGCTGGTCTTTCCCCAAACATTTCTATTTTGCCTCTCGGGGCGGCCCCGCGGGGCGCGCGGGGCGGCGGGGGGGGGGGGGGGGGGGGGGGGGGGGGGGGGGGGGGGGGGGGGGGGGGGGGGGGGGGGGGGGGGGGGGGGGGGGGGGGGGGGGGGGGGGGGGGGGGGGGGG